>CAUYRH010165404.1:0-10566 GCA_963574655.1 Perodicticus potto | reverse complement strand
TTTTTTTTTTTTGAGACAGAGCCTCAAGCTGTCACCCTGGATAGAGTACTGTGACATCACAGCTCACAGCAACCTCCAATTCCTGGGCTCAAGCGAGTCTCCTGCCTCTGCCTCCCAAGTAGCTGGAACTACAGGCGCCTGCCACAACGCCCGGCCATTTTTTCGGTTGCAGCTGTCATTGTTGTTTGGCGGGCTGGGCTGGATTCGAACCTGCCAACTCAGGTGTATGTGGCTGGTGCCTTAGAGGATTGAGCCACAGGCGCCGAGCCAGTAAGCTCTATTTGTGAAAATAAGCGTCGACATCTAAATAAAAATTCTATGAATGGATACACACGAGCTGGTTAACAGCGGT
Organism: Perodicticus potto; assembly: GCA_963574655.1. Taxonomy (NCBI): domain Eukaryota; kingdom Metazoa; phylum Chordata; class Mammalia; order Primates; family Lorisidae; genus Perodicticus; species Perodicticus potto. Next base: position 10,214 of record CAUYRH010165404.1, on the reverse strand, counting down.
TGTCTCAGGTAAATAGGGCTGGAGGGGGAGTGGATTATTTTAGTCTTATATTTCTGTCTATTGCTTAACAATTGTTAGTGTGCATGTTAACTTTTTAAAAAGAAAAAGGGAAAATAAAATTTAGAAATTAAATTAGCCAGAATTACATAATCCAGAGAAAATAATGAAAATGTAGTCAGGTGGGGGTCCAGACTAAGGCCGTTGCTTTGTAGATGGGTGTCCACTTCTCAACCTTGCTTTAAGCCCATATTCTCATTCTGTCTTATCCTTAGATGCTGAGCCCTATTGCAGTAGTGAGTTATTCACCTTTTTGCTCACTGGAATTTATCCAAATACACATGTTAAGATGTGTTTGCCACAGCACATCCAGGGATGCTGACAATATGGAAATAAATAATGTCATTATTTTCCTATATGACAACCTTGTGAAATAAGAAAGGTAGGTCATAGTCTTATTCCCATTTTATATGAGAAAATAAATGCCTAGAGAAGTAAGATAGGTTGCCAGTTAGTGGTAGAGCCAGGATTCAAACCCAGGTTTTCTGAATTGGAATCACAAGTCATTTTTATCTGTGAACATGGTAAAGGATGTCTTGATTGTCTGTACTTTTAGCTTTACAGTGTGCTATTTTCAGATGAGCTCATAGTTATAGCTTTCTCTCAGGAAAAGATCTGACATCAGTCATTTATACTTTAGTAAGAATTTGGACCTGTGGATCACATCTCCCAGGAACATTTGTACCTTTATCTTGAATGCCAATGGTGAAATGGTAGGCTTATATTTTGGGAACCTATTGTTGGCAAGTGATAGAAACTCAATTTGAGTTATTTCAAATAAATAAAAAGGGATTTTTTAGTTCACATGTCCAAAAAAGTGGACATGCCTCAAGGAAGATGGGAACCAACGAGTTTATGCTGTGGTGTGCTCGTTCTTTCTTTCTCTCGTCTTTGTGTGTTTGGCTCCATTGTCCTCGCTTCCTTCCATATGTCTGGAAACATGGTCACCAGCTGTTTCTAGGGTCTCTTCTTTGTGGTGTCCTGATCAGTTGGGAAAAGATCTCTTCCCTGTCTGCTTCACCTAGAAAAAAATCCCAATCAGGACTCTGGTTTGACATGGTTTTGATGTGGGCCATACGTTTTAGCAGGCAGGGGTTGGGAGATTGATCCAGCTTGGATGCCAAGTCCACCTTTGTGGCCAAAAGAAGTGGAGTTTGTGATTGGCAGCCCTTGCCAGACCTTATGGTCATTCAGGGAAGATGAGATTCCTTTAATGAAAGAAGTTGCCTTTTCATGAAAGCTAAATACACATTTGTTTCTGTTACTTCCCTGTAGCAAGCCTCTCTGGTGTTTGTGAGGTAGAGGTTAGGGAGGGGAAAGAGCGGTTGTTGTGAGGAAGGAAACCTCTGTTGCTCTGAAATTGAGTAACCAAGGCCCCCTAAGTATAGTGCAAAACTTTTTTCAGCTTACATGCATTGGCTGTAACTCTTTTTGCTTTAAGGAGAACTGCTATGCTAACTCCCACTGTGGTTCTGGCCCCCACTGTGGCATGCCTCACTCCAGGCTGAACCTGTAGGCTTTCCAGTCTGCTCCGCAGCACCCTGAGTGCTATCAGAGGGCAGCGTCTGATCTCTTTCTCCTTGGTACTTACAGAAATTGGCATAGTGACCACTACTCACCAACTCTCCAAATGCCCCTCACACCTGATGTGTTTCTTCTCTCCTCCTCCAGCTCTTCTTCCTCCTCCTCCTCCTTCTTCTTTCTCTCTCTCTCTTTCCTCTGACCACCCTTTTCCAGATAGAGAAAAAGGATCTGATTAACTCATTCACATGATGGAGTTAGTAATTTCCTTCCCACTCAAGAGCAATTCTACACAGGTCACAGAGTGTTCACAGCAGTGAAAGGTAAGAACGAAGCAGAAAACACCTCCCAGACAAAGGTTTCTGGAAGGTAGGAACCCCAATTCATATACTTTTCAATTCCCAGCACAAGTACAGTGCCTGGCACATAGAAGCACCAGAAGGTGCTGGTTGATCTGCACTATGCTGTTCACCAGGCAGACTCCAGAAAGACACCTGAAGATTCCTGTCTGCTGGCTTTCACATCCTCTCGCTGAGTCAGACTGGCCTAGAGACTGGCTTCTAAGCAATAGAATATGGCAGAGGCAGCAGAATGTCTGAGATTAGGTTATGTAAGACTTCAGTCTTGCTAGCTGGCTCTGTCTCACCTTCTCAGCTTGCATGCTTTGATGAAATAAGCTGCTATGCTGGAGAGGCCCATGTGGCTGGCCACCAGCTGACATCATGCAGAACTGACACTCTTATCCAATAGTCCTTGAGGAATTAAACCCTGCCAACAACCACCTGTGCTTCAAAGCAAATCCTTCCTCAGTAGAGTGTTCAGATGAGACCTCAGCCCTGGCTGGAATCCTGATTGCAGCCTTGTGAGAACCTGGGGAGCAAAGGAGCCAGCTAAGCTATGCCCAGACTCCATACCCATAGAAATAAGGAGACAGTAAATGTGTGTGTTTGGGGGAAATTTGTTACATAGCAATAGACAGCTTACACAATATCACCTCAAACAGGGAAACTTTCTGAGTCTCTGATGCATCGCAATAGGAAGGACTAAACTGATGGTAACAACAGCTTCTGTCTGTGTATGGCCCTTGGCTAAAGTGTTGCACACATTATCCCCTTTTATCCTCATTCTGGCTGGATGGGAAAAGCACTGTTATCCCTATTCCACAGGTGAGGAAACTGAGACGTGAAGTCAGGTGGTTTATCTAAGGTCACACAGCTCACCTACCCGGGATTTCAATCCCTGTCTACTTACCTCCAAACTGTACCTTCTAACCAATATGTCATACTGCTCTTCGAAAAGAGGGTGAGATCATCTCCTGCCTCCAGCGTCCCTTCCTGCATGTTTGGTATTAAGTTAAAACAAATCCCAAAAGAGGATGCATGCATGCATATATGCATCTTTGTTCACTGGGAAGGATCAGAAGACAAAAATCAAAAAAACAACAGAAAGAGGCTGGGTGGAATGGCTCCTGGCTGTCATTGGGTTCTTTGGGAGGCTGAGGCTTGAAGATCTTTTGAGGCCAGGAGTTTGAGACCAGTCTGGCCAACATGGTGAGAACCCCCCATCTCTACAAAAAATAAGAAAAATTAGCTGGACATGGTTTTTTGTGCCTTTAATCCCAGCTACTTAGGAAGTTGAGACGGGAGGATCACTTGAGCCCAGACTGCGGTGAGCTATTATCATGTCACTGCACTCCAGCTCTGGGAGACAAAGTGAGACCCTGTCCCTAAAAACAAAAACAAAATCAAACCCCAAGAAATAGTTCCAATAATTACTCACTGTTTATGGATTTTTATGGGCCCCGTGGAGCTAAATATATAAGGAGAACTTGAGTAGTAGTTAGGGGGTGACTCTGAACTGGCTCTGAAGGGGAGGCTTCACAGTGGTGGCAGGTTGCATGGTGGAAGCAGTTCGAGTCTTCTCTGCTTGTGCTGTTTCCTGGCCAAAGAGGAAGAGGATGATCTCAGGGACAGCCCGGCTGGCTCTGTGCTTTGGTTAGTCCTTCCTGGCACCTTCCTACAGCTGCGGGCCTCAGTCACCTCCCCTGCAGCCTGGGTCACTGCTGAGCTCCCGTGTGGAGGCAGAATGGTTGCTTTCTCCTCCCAGGCCAGCAAGTATTTCACTAAGTCCCTGGATGGCAGACCCCAAAACATTTGGGATGAATAGCTGGCATATGGCTGCTGAGGACACACGCTGTGTCCAGGGAGCCTGGATCCTGTGTTCAATGTCCTCTCTGAAGTTCTGCAGGAGGACACATCTGGCCATCTCACAGAAAGTGCAGCTAGGATTCAGTAAGGGCAGTGAGCCCACAGTGGCCACTCAGCTGGGCTTCCTTGTCCTGGGGCCTTCCTTGGTCTCTGCCACCCAGATTGAACAGCCTGGGCTGGGGTGGTACCACCTGCTACATGGCTAGCTGGTGGCTCCAGTGAGGCAAGCTCAACAGCTCTGGAGCAACATAGAGCTGGCTCCTACCCTACCTCCACACATACCAGCTTTGCCACAGTGGGCACATCCTGAGAGCACTGCCGCTCAGAGCCTCCCTCTCCTTCCTTGCCGCTGCAAAGTCAAGGTAATTGGGTCCGTTGAGGCAGCAGGGTGGGTGTGAGGATGAAAGAAGATAATGGGGTCAGAGTGCCGAGTGTGAGTGAAGTGGCAGAGCAGGTGCTCAATAAATGTCAGCTGCTAATGTTAATTTTTAAATACTTGTGATTCCTTAAAAATGTGTAATGTCACTTCCCTGCTCAAAACTGTCTTGTGGCTTCTCACGTCACTCAGAATCAAAGCCAATTCTGTACCTGGGCTTTCAGGGCCTGTCTGGATTCTCTATGCAGCCTTCTATCCCCCATCCCAGGGCACAGCCATGCTGGGGTGCAGTGGTGCAGTCATAGCCCACAGCAGCTTCAAATTTCTAGGCTCAAACAATTCTCTTGCCTCAGCCTCCTGAGTAGCTAGGACTATAAGTGTGTTTCACCATGATCAGGTAATTAGTTTAGCTTTTATTTTTGTAGAAATCCGGTCTCACTATTCTGCCCAGGCTGGCCTCAAACTCTTGGCCTTAAGTAGCCCTTCTGCCTCAGCCTTCCAAAGTTCTGGGCTTAGAGGTGTGAGCCACTGCCCCTGGCCTTTCTGCCTGAGGCCTTGGCCTCTGTTTTTCCCTGTGCCTGGAATGCTCCCCCTCACCTCCTGGCGTGACTCCTGCCTTCATAACCATCCTGGTCTCCCCTGCGACTACCTCAGAGAAGCTTCCGTCCCAGAGACCAACACAGCCCTCCTGTCCCCTCAGCTTGTGCAATGCCTCGGTGCTCTCTGTGGAGACCACAGCTGATGATTTCATTCCCTGTCTGTGTGCTGGTTGGTCATCTGTCTCCCCTGCTGGACTCCTGGTGCTCTGAGGTCAGAGCCTGGGTCTGTCTCACTGCCGTCTGTGACCCTGTGCCTAGCACAGAGCCAGGCTCAGCACAGGCCCTCAAGACATACATATTTGTTGGAAAATGACGTGTAATTGTTACTGTGCTATGACAATGATTCCTCTTCTGCTTCTTCCCTTAGCACTCTTTTGGGTGGGGACAGGAGATGACTGGGGGCCTCCAGGAGCATCTGTGGAGGAGGAGAGAGGCACCGAGGAAGGCTGGCCACTGGGGGGTGTGGCATGCCCAGGAAATCTCTGCCCAGCTCAGCTTCCAGGTGGCCCCTCTCCAGCCCCAGCTCTCCGTGGAGGGGTGGTTGCCCGAGGCCCTGAGGCTGGGACAGGCGCCAGGCCCTTAGCAGGCCCTTTGCCTGAGCTATGCACACCCCATCACAGTTGGGCATTCAGGCCTTGGCACTCCCCTGGAGAGGGTGCTCTGTGCTTGCCACCTGACCCTGCGGTAGAGTGTGGCCTCCCCTGGCTGGAGCAGATGAGGGGGGTGCAACTCAGAGATCTGATTTTGGGAGACCCTCTAGGACCTTTTGAAATAAATCTCCCTATAGTCAGCAAATGAATGAGGCTTGCTGGGCACTGGGGCAATACCCAGACAGACCAGAGGCCCTTCACCTCTGATCAGCTGTGCTCCTCAAAGCCCCCTTGTGGGGAGGCAGAGCAAGGAGCTGCAGGATAGGGTGCCTTCAGGCTATTTATTTCTTTTGTCTTCCTTTGTCTGACCTCAGTTTCCTCTTCTGAGGGATGGGTAGGACCAGCCTTGTGCAGCCTGTGTGGTTGGCATGAGGACCAGCAGAGGTGAGGAGGGAAAAGGCTCCTGGCACAGAGGAGGCCTCCCTAGGCCAAAGGGAGCGGGGTGGGAGGGCCTCTCTCGGCTACTCTGCAGGGAGCCCATCCCCATCCTGGGAGGGGCTGGGGAGGTGTCCTGGAGCCCCCACACCTGCAGCAGGTGCTCCTGCTTGGCAGCACGGGCAGCTCTGGTGCCAGCCTGTGAGTGCTGCTGGGAGAGGCCCTGAAGGACTGAGGCTTGTTCTGTGGGCAGCTCTCTGGGGATGCAGTGGCATGGGGGGATTTGCTGTGACAGGTTGTTGACAGCATGGCTCCCAGGGTTGCTCACAGTCGCTGGCACAGCAGCCCCAGCTGCTGGCCCTGCAGTGGCTGGCAGTCGTCCACGTGGGCATCCTGTGCTGCCTCTGCCACATGGCCTCAGAGCGCCAGCTGCAGGGCAGGGAGCCTGAGCCACAGCACTCCTGGCTGCCAACTCCAAAAGCCATTTGGGTTTGGTTTCTGGCCGCGACAGGGGTAAACCTGGAGCCTTCAATTGAATAAGAAAGAAGCAACACAAGGACCTTCCTTCTTTTGTCCAATAGTTTTTATATGCCGACTGTGTGCTAGGGGACACTAAATGCTAGGAGCATGGTGGGAGCAAATAGGCACAGCCCTGCCCTCACGGAGTGCACAGTCTAGTGAGTGAGATGTGTGGTACGAGGCTCTGGACAGGTAATTTTCTAATGACAACCATGCCACCTGTTATAAAGGAAAATAGCAGGGTGCAGGCTGGGGTCCAGGCAGGGCCACACTAAGGAAGCCACACTTAACCCATGAAATGTGTCTCAGGCTGGGTGCCCCAGAGGCTGAACCTGACATGGGCTCCGTGGGGGCCGCAGTCAGGAAAAACCTTCCAGGCAGTGAGGGAAACAGGACAGGGCGTGGGGGAAGCGAAGCAGGATGTAGCGTCAGCTTCAGCCCAGTCCCCCAGGGCTGCGCAGTGGGGTCGAGGGTGGGTGGTGGTGGTGATGTGTAACCATAAGTTGCACCACAGAACAGTCCCACCCTGAGGGGAGATGGCTGGCCTGCCACAGCCTGTGTCAGGCAGTGAGGTTCGCCTGGAGGTCCCCTGTTGCAGAAGCAACTCTCTTTTGTCCCAGGGCAATTCTCTGAAGAAAGTGGAGGCTGTGGGTGCTGGCAGTCTCAGCTGCTGGCGAGGCCCAGGATGCTGTCTAGGAAAGCTGAGTGGGGCATCGGCTGCAGCCACCAAGCAGGCAGAGGGACCAGCATGTGCAAAGGCAGAGAAAAGCTGGGTGCAGTCAGGGAAGGAAGAAGCCTGGGTTTGGAACAGGGAGATGGGGGACAGCTCCTGGGAGAAAGGTGGGCTGGGAGGAACCTGGTGGAGCATGGCAGAGATGCTCATTTTGATTTGGGATGCCTGGGAAAGCAGCAGAAGTGGGCACATAACCAGATCTGTGATTTAAGAAGAGTGCTTCGGCTTCCAAATGGAGAGAGAATTGGAGTGGATTTAGGAGACCAGGCAGAGACCAACCACCTTAGAACCAATGTGGTCTTCCGAGGGACTCGGTGGTGGCTTGGAGCAGCATGGGGACTCGGGGTGGGCAGGGGACAATGGGGCAATCTGAACGTTATTTAGGAGGAAGCACCACGAAGGGGTTAGAGATTCCCATGAATGAACCAAGAAAAGAAGCTAAGGAGGAAGTCAAATGTGTGTGTCTGGTGTGAGGAGGAGGAAAGGCAGAAAGACGTCCTTGGTACCGCGCAGCAGTGAATAAGCCCACCCCAGGGGGGAAGCAGAGTGATCAGAGAAGAGGGAACCCTAGGAGCGTCCATATCTAACAGCGAATGGGGCTGGGGCAGCAGCAGAGTTTACTGAGAGGGGCAGCCGGAGACAAGAGGAGCAGGAGGTGGGGGGAGGGCAGGCTGGTGGCAGCCGAGGGTGTGCAGAGGAGGGAGAGGTGGGCTGGGTTACAGGGAGTCTCCAAAGCCCCGGAAGGGTCTGTTCAGGGGTGGGGAAGGATGGATCAAACAAGTGGAATTGTGCATGAAGGGTGGGGGTGTAGAGGGCAGACGGCGTGATGAGCAGAGATTAGAGGAAGCCCTGGATGGTGGAACCCTTAAATGCTAGGCCACAGAGAGTGGAATTCACTCTGGATAAACCAGAAGAAATAGCCTCCTTTGGCTGGGCATTTTCCAGGAGGCCTGGTCTGGGACAGACAGCAGCTCAGAAATGGCCCTACAAAGCCCAGGCTCATACGCCACCATCTCTTCTTGGAGCCCTGCCCTGGGGACAAGGCCCAGCATCAGATTCCCTTCCTAGAATGCCGCTGCATGCTTGATAAACTCTTATCAGACTGTGGCTATGGGCTTGTACCTTGTTGCCCAGATCTCTAATGTAACAGTCCTGGCTTGGGTAAAAACTGGCTGTGAACCCTGTTCTTCCCTCCTTCTGCCAACCAGGACTAGACTGTTTTCAAACTGTTGGTTTTGGGGAAGTGCTTCTGATATTCTGTGGGTGTCTGATAAAGGTTTTATTTTAAAAAATATTTGTTCAGTTTAGATTTTTCTTGTTTAAGTTACTTAGTTTTCACCTTATTTGTTGCGTAAGCAATACATGTTCACTATAGATAAATGTGAAAATGCAGATCGGCAGAAGCAGAAATTTTAAATTGCTCATAATCTCATCATTTTCTGTAACATTTTGACATGAGCCATTCTGGATATTTTCCCATTTGTTTTTCAGATTGGAGTCAGGTAGTGATTCTCATATTCCTGCCTCAGGAGATAGATTCATGATACTCCTTTATCATGTACTCCAGAGCCTGGCTACTCAAAGTGTGGTCCTCGGACCAGCTGTATCACAGCCCCTGGGATCTTGGTAGAGATGAGGAATCTCAGACCCCCCTCAGTAGAGTCTCCATTGTAAACGAGGTCTCCGAGTGATTCGTGTACGTGTATTAAAGTCTGAGAAGCACCATTCTAGAACATTGGCTTATACTTGGACAGTTTTCTTGAACAAGAAAAAGGAAACCTCTCAAAACTTAGAAAGAACAGATAGACTTCAAAAGGAGACTTTTGACATAGCCAAACAAACTGAAACATTCTTTTTTGTTTCTTTAGCTCACAAGCCCTCAGGCTAGGTCTAAGGGAATTTTTCATTTATGCTTTTAATCAATCAATTCATTCATTCATTTTCAAGATGGTGTTGGTCTCACTGTGTTGCCCAGGCTGGAGTGCAGTGACTGTTGATAGACACGATCATAGTTCACTGCAGCCTTGAACTCCCAGGCTCCTGAGTAACTGGGACCACAAATGCATGTGGCTGCACCCAGCATTTATTCCAATTATTTTGAAAAGTATATTTAACCATAAAAAAATGATGGAACAATAGGACTTCTTCCTTATAGCTAGCCTTAATTTTGTATCTGTGAACCAGCCTCTTTCTATCCCCCATTCTTCCTCTAGATACTACTGTCCTGCTGTCTATTTCTGTGACATCTTTTGTCACTTCCACACACGAGGGAAAACATGAGGTCTTTATTTTCCTGGGCCTGGCTTATTTCACTTAGCATAATGTCCCCCAGGTTTATTCATGTTGCTGTGAATGATAAGATTTCATTCTCTTTTTAATGGCTGAATAGTACTCCATGTGTACACACATTTTCTTTAGTTTTGTTTCTTTATCTTTATCATCAGCACACTTTCTTTGTTGATGGACACTTAGCTAGCTAGGAGAAATAATCTCTAGCATTCTGGAACACTACAGGGTGATTATAGCCAATAATAATTTACTGCATATTTTCAAATAGCTAGAACAGAGGATTTTTTTTTCTCCCAAGAGGTTTATTTGTCACATTTAAAGTACGAAATCAAGTACACATCTAGATATGTGAACTATATATATATAAATCAATACACCTTATATTTATACATACACAAACCCCTCCACACATTCTAATTTATCCATCAATGCTATTCTTTTTTATTTTTATTTTTTTTATTTTGTTTTCATCAATGCTATTATTGAGCAAAAAGCAAGGTATCTCTGAAAAACAAAGTTGTTTATCAGTAATACTGTCAAATGAAAATTATTTTCACTTTATCACTTACAAGGGTAGACATAGGGCCTTTTCCGCCCGGTCTCCCCTCCCCCTGAGCGCCCCTCCGGCTCCACCGCGCTCGCTCCGAGCTCAGGGCTCCAGCACAGCTAGTGCCGCCGGCGTCTCCCTTCAGCCACCATCATGATTATCTACAGGGACCTCATCAGCCACGCTGAGATGTTCTCCGACATTTACAAGATCCGAGAGATCGCGGACGGCCTGTGCTTGGAGGTGGAGGGGAAGACGGTCAGTAGGACAGAGGGTAACATTGATGACTCGCTCATTGGTGGAAATGCTTCTGCTGAAGGACCTGAGGGCGAAGGTACCGA
>CAUYRH010165401.1:0-17744 GCA_963574655.1 Perodicticus potto | reverse complement strand
GAGGTTGGGTGGAGGGAGGGTAATTGGTGGGGCCACACCTATGGTGCATCTTAGAAGGCTACAGGCAAAACTTACTAAATGCAGAATATAAATGTCTTCATACAATAACTAAGAAAATGCCATGAAGGGTATGTTAAACAGCTTGATGAAAACATTTCAGATTGTATATGAAACCAGCACATTGTACCCCTTGATTGCACTAATGTACGCAGCTATGATATAATAAAAAAAAAAAAAAGTGTGAGCAACCACACCCTTCTGATCTTTATTTCTTGATGTGGATTTAAGTTACTATATAGTATTCTTTTATTTTTGTCTGAAGGACTCCATTTAGCATTTCTTGTAGGAAAAGTCTGCTAGAAAAGAATTCTCTCAGTTTTTGTTTATCTGGGAATATATTAATTTCTCACTTGGTTTTTTAAAGATAACTTTGTCAGATATGAAGTTCTTGGCTGACAGTCTTTCTTCCTGTAAGTTGAATATGCTATCCCAGTAACTTCTGGCTTCCACTGATTGTGATGAAAAAATCAGCTATTACTCTCACTGAGAATTCTTGTATGTAATGGGTTATTTCATTCTTGGTGCTTTTAAGATTTTCTTTAGTTTTTGGCTTTCAACAATTATAATGTAGCAAGTTGTGCCTACCTTTGATCTTAATCCTACTTGGAATTTGTTGTGTTTTCTAAATGTATAGATTTATGTTTTTCATGAAGTTTGAAATTTTTTAAGCAATTATTTCTTCAAATACTATTTTTGTCCCTCTTCACTCCCCTCCTACTTATAGGTCTTCCTTTGGCATGTAGTGATATGCTTAATGGCATTGCACATGTCTCAGAGGCTCTGTGAGTTTGTCTAATGTTCTTTTTTTTTTCTTTCTCTTCCTTAGATAGGGTAATCTCAAGTGACCTATCTTTAAGTTCACTATTTCTTTCTTCTGTCTCTTCAAATCTGCTCTTGAACCCCTCTAGTGAATTTGTGATTTCAGCTTTGTACTTTTCAACTCCAGAATATCTACTTAGTTCCTTTTATGTAATTCCTATATCTTTATTGATATTCTCTATTTGCTGAGACATTGTTTGCATACTTTCATTTAGTTCTTTGGACATGATCTTCTTTAGTTCTTTTAACATATTTAAAATAGGTCATTCAAAGTTTTTGTCTAGTAAATTCAACATCTGGGCTTCTTTAGGTACAATATCTTTTGATTGCTTATTTCCTATGTGAGCTATGTTTTCCTTTTTCTTTGCATGTCTCGTGTATTTATTGAAAACTAATCATTATAAATAATATAATGAGGCATCTCTGAAAATTCAATCCAGGATTTATTGCTGTTACTATGTACTGTTTGGTGTTGTTACTGTTGTTACTGCTGATATTTGTCTGTTTACTGACTTTGAGATAATTCTATAAACTTTATTCTTTGTCATATGTGGCAGTAAATTTTCTACATTACTGTTCATCTAGTAATTGGACAGATAATTTTAAATGCCTTAAACCAACAAGTTTCTTATCCATTGCAGAGAGGTTCTGTTTTCTTACTGTCTTTAATGCTTTGGTGGGCTAAAATTCTGCTTTAGTCATCATTTCCTACTTGCACAGAGCTTCAAGGCAGCCAGAGGTGACATATTAGGGTCTTCTCTGCTCTTTCCTACAGATGTACACAGCTCCACACATGTGCATGGCCTTCTTGACACATAGTAATAGGTCAGAACTTTTCTTTCTTTCTTTTCTTTCTTTCCTTTTTTTTTTTTTTTGAGACAGAGTTTCTGTCTGTCATCCTGGGTAGAGTGCAGTAGTATCCTTGTAGGTCACAGCAACCTCAAACTCCTGTGCTCAAGCGATCCTCTTGCCTCAGCCTTCTGAGTAGTTAGGACTACAGGCACGTGCCACAATGCCTGGCTAATTTTTCTATTTTTAGTGGAGATGGGGGTCTCAATCTTGCTCAGGCTAGTCTTAAACTCCTGAGCTCAAGAAATCCTCCCACCTTAGCCTGCCAGACAGCCAGGATTACAGGTGTGAGCCCTACACTCAGTCAGGTTGGCACTTTTCAATCCTCCCTATAGACATTGCATTCCCAAGTTTGTATTGTTTAGTTTTTTTGTCAGCCTCTTGTTTACCTCAACTGTCATCTCTGCCTAATGTATCTATAATGTTAAACCATCTCCACTGATTGCTTTTCAAAATTTTCCTGGGAAAAGACTTCACAGTGAATGAACTCTGAATCAGGCCAAATAAAGACCAGCCATACAAGTGGGGATTTCCAAGAAGCTGTCAGGTTGATCAAATTATGATAATAACAATTCTTTGTAAACAGGACTTTATGGTAGAGCTCCAAGCCCATTTTCACTCTTCAGGTGGCTTCCAGGCTGCTGGTTCTCACAACTACCATAGTTGTGAAGCAATTGGTTTTCAAGGCTACCACTGAGCTGGGAAGAGAGAGATGGAAATAGATCAAGTTTAAATGCCAAAAAGCTCACTGTTCTTATCAAGATTCAGTCATTTTTCCTAAATAAACCATTATCAGATTATTGCACAATGTTGGTCAACTTCCAGAAATATTTTTTAAAGTTAATTTTGGTAATTTTTCCTATTTTCTTGTTACTTTTCTGGAGGAGTGAATTTTTGGAAGTCCTTATTTTGCCAGTCCAAAAGTGCTCTCTCTCTCTTAGAGCTGTGATTTAATCCTAAAATGTCAAATATATTATACACATATATCACTCATACCCACATATGTCAGATTAATAACTACACACACACATACACACCACGTTTTCACTCCATTCCATCAATAGCCACACAGATTGGTTGTAATGGAGGGAGGTACTTGAAAAGACAATCTCCTGCCTTCACCTTATGAATACCTCAAACATCCCATACAGGTAGGTAACTATCCAAACCATGGAAAACAGTACTGAACCATGTGTCATATAGCATACAGAAATCATGATGGGATCAATGAAAATAGTAAATGCACTAAAGACAATCATGAGGAGCTGCTATAAAAATACTTTCAATAGAATGAACCTCCTCTATGTCTTTCATGTTTATTTTTCATAGCTTCTATGTTTCACAAAACTTTATAAAACATAGCTTTAAGCAATGTAAATATACAACTATTCTTCTCACTATAGTGTAATTACTGCCAATGCCTGCTTAATTTAATATGGATTTATTTTCTCCTGACTTGAACAGGATGTTTATTTTAATTCACTTTGGGAAATCCTTAGGGATAGCATTTGAAGCTTCAGAAGCACTTGGCAAAACAAAAATGTATAATTTAGGATTTCTTCTAAGAGATTTATGGCCAACTTCTCAGAGGAAAGTCACTCTTTTAACAATTTTAAACTGTAGTAAATAAAGGTAAAGGGGGGTACATTAGGACACTGGTACTCTTCCCATTGGTTACAGCATGGGAAGGAATAAAGGTAGCCATTTGGGAGTGAGATTTTATGAAGTAAGTAAGAAAACTTTTTGAGCTCTTACAAAGTATTTCCCCTCACCCTGGTTTCAAACCCTTAACAATGCAAAGATCTCTTTAAATGCTTTTAAACACATCAATTATTTTCTTACAAAAATCAGAAGTAACTCAGGGTTGGAAGAGATCTTAGAGGTCACATAATCCAGTCTACTCTACGATATAGTACTTGAAATTCTTCTACAATACATCTGCCTAGTGATCTTTCAAGCTTTGTTTGTTTACTTCCAGTGATGGGGAAGTTCACTACCTCCTGAGACATTTTATCTTTTTGAATGACACTGAACTTTAATAAATTATTTTATATTGAGTTGAATCCAGCTGCCATGGAATCTCCCCTGCTATACATGTGCTTGATGGTTTTAATTTACTCTGTAGAGAAATAAAACACAAACTTTTGGGCACCAAGGACCAGTTTCATGAAAGTCAGTTTTTCCATGGATGGAAGGTGGGGGGATGGGGGCATTAGAGACTCATAAGGAGCATGCAACCTAGATCCCTCACGTGTGCAGTTTATAGTGGATTTCATGCTACTATGAGTATCTAATGCCACTGCTGATGTAACAGAATGTGGAACTTAGGCTCCACCTAAGTTGATGTGAGCTATGGGGAGTGGATGTAATTACACAATAAAGCTTCTCTGGCTTACTCTGCATCCCAGTTCCTAACAGGCCATAGACTTTATGCATCCGCAGCCTAGGGGTTGGAGACCAGGGATTTAAAGTATACAGGAGGACTACATAGATTATATGCAAATATTACATCTTTTTATATAAGGGGCTTGAGCATCCTAGAATTTTGGCATTTACAGGGTCCTAGAACCAAAGCCTTGAGGGAATGACTGTATAATTCATTCCTTCTAATAGCACAGCTAATCTCAGACACAACCTATCCTTTAATCCTCATTCTTCAGAAGACATCTCTTGGCTTTACTTTATACACAGAATTCCAAACTCCATCTGTCTGGTGCCAGTAATGCAGACATAGCTCACACTGCTATCTGGTGAGTAATGTGTTTATTTAGTTGGGCATTCTATTGACTACACTCTTACATGGAGGTCTTGATAGATCACTTTTTAAGGTTTACATGGCAGCATTTGTTCATCTTCCAATGATTTCTGGTGCCTCACTGAAATAAATCAAATGACATTTTATATAAAAATATACATCCACACATTCAGAAGAGGCTGAACCTGCCAAAACATAGGCTAGGAACACTTGCTTCTGGCCATGTTTTACCTTTCATTCCAGTTGTTTGTGAGACTGAGTTAAGTTTTTCTCTACTGGCCTCATGACCAAGGAATTCTTAAGATTACATGTCTTTTGACTTTTCCTTGTCCTGATGAAAGACAAACTGGTAGAAATAGGTAAGAAAAGATTGCTCTCAGCCAAATAATATTTTCACAGTTAAAATGTAGAGATACACACAATTTATTTAAACCAGTGGTTCTAAATCTTATTTTACATTGGAATTATCTGTAGAGATATTTTCTAAAGATATAGAAATATTTTATTTAATTTTTAATTTTTTTAATTTCAGGTTAATGTGAAAGTATAAGCAACCAGTTCACATTATTTGAATTTATTAGGCCAAGTCTATCTAGCAGTTGTGTCCCACACCCAAAAGATGTGCCATTCACCCCTACATTGTACCCATCAAGTGGGCGCATTCCAATCTCCCCCTCCTGCCCTCTCCCTCCTCCACTTTTCCCTCCTCCCAATTTACTCCTATGTGGGCATGTATTAGATCATCTACTGCCTTCATTTTGGTGTTGATTACATTGGATATTTGCTTTTCCATTCTTGTGATACTTTACTAAGAAGAATGTGCTTCAACTCCATCTAGATTAATACAAAAGATGTAAAGTCTCTATCTTTTTTATGGCTGAATAGTATTCCATGATATACATATACAACAGATTGTTAACCCATTCCTGAGTTGATGGGGCATTTAGGTTGTTTCCACATCATGGTGATTGTAAATTGAGCTGCAATAAACACTCTAGTGCAAATGTCTTTATGATAAAATGATTTTTTTTCTTCTGGGTAGATGCCTAGTAATGGGATTGTGGGGTCAAAATGGGAGGTCTAATTTGAGTTTTTAGTTCTTTGAGGATTCTCAATTCTTCTTTCTAAAGAGGCTGTATGAGTTTGCCGCCCCACTAACAATGTAAAAGTGATCCCTTCTCTCCACATTCACACCAGCATCTTTAACTTTGGGAATTTTTGGTGTGGGCTAATCTCACTGGGATTAGGTGCTAATTCAGGGTACTTTTGATTTGCATTTATCTGATGATTACAGATGATGACCATTTTTTCATATGTGTGTTAGCCATTCATCTGCCTTCCTCAGAGAAGCATCTGTTCATGTCTCTTGCCCAGTGATAGAGGGGATTGTTTGCTCTTTTTGTTAATTAATTAGAGTTCTCTGTATATTCTAGTTATTAAGCCTTTGTCAGATTCCTAACATGCAAATAGTTTTCCCATTCTGAAGATTATCTATTTGCTTTAATTGTTGTCTACTTAGCTGTGCAGAAGATTTTCAATTTAGTTAAGTCCCATTTGTTTATTTTTGTTGTTGCAATTGTCACTAAAGTCTTCTTCATAAAATATTTCCTCAGGCAAAACATCCTCAAGAGTTTTACCCACACTTTCTTCTAGGATTTTTGTCAGTTGATGTTTTAGATTTAAACCTTTTATACATCTTGAGTCAATTTTTGTAAGTGGTGAAAGGTGCAATTCCAGTTTCAGTCCTTTACTTGTGGTTATCCAGTGCACCCAGCAACATTTATTGAATAGGGAATATCTGTCTCACTGTATGGTTTTCTTTGGTTTATCAAAGATCAGATGGCTATAAGAGACTGGTTTCCTCTCTTGGTTTTCTATTTGGTTCTCAGTGTTATAAGTTTCTGCAGTGTGGGTACCAGCTCTTCTTTGAAGATTTGATAGAATTCTGGGGTGAAGCCGTCTGATCCAGGTCCTTTTTTGTGGGAAGTTCTTTTATGTTTCTTTGATTTCCATGCTTTATATTGGTCTGTTCAAAAGATCTATTTCTTTCTGGTTAAGTCTAGGGAGCGGATGTGATTCCAAGTATTGGTCCATTTCCTCCACATTGTCAAATTGCTAGGCATAGAGTTTCTTGTAGTAGTCAGAGATAATCTCTTTTATTCCTGCAGTATTTGTCATTATTTCCCCTTTTTCATTTCTGAAGGAGGTTATTAGAGATTTTACTTTTCTGTTTCTAGTTAATCTGGCCAAAGGTTTATTAAGTTTGATTATCTTTTTGAAGAACCAACTTTTTGTTCTATTAATTTTCTGCATGATTTCTTTCTTTCTTTTTTTTTTTTTTTTTTTTTTTTGAGACAGTCTTGCTATGTCACCCTCGGTAGAGTGCTGTGGCTTCCTAGCTCATAGCAACTTCAAACTCTTGGCCTTAAGTGATTCTCTTGCCTCAGCCTCCCAAGTAGCTGGGACTACAGGTGCCCACCAAAACACCCAGCTATTTTTTTGTTGTAGTTGCCATTGTTGTTTAGCAGGCCCAGGCTGGGTTAGAACGTGACAGCCCCCAATTTGTGTGGCTGGCACCCTAACCACTGAGCTCTAAGTGCTGAGCCTCTGCATGATTTCTTGTTTTCAATTTTATTTATTTATGCTGTAACTTTGGTTATTTCTTTTCTTCTATAGGTTTGGGATTAAATTGCTCTTCCTTTTCGAGTTTTTAAAGATGATTCATTAGTTTGCTGATGTGCTCTCTTTCTGTTTTTCAGATGTAGGGATTTAATGGGATAAATTTTCCCCTTAGAACTGCTTTTGCAATATCACACAGGTTTTGGTAACTTGTAGCTTCATTGTTGTTATGCGCAAGAAATACAACAATTTCCTCATTTCTTCCTTGACCAAATTTCATTCAGCATAAGGTTATTTAGTTTCCATGGCTTTGTGTGGGGATGAAAATTGTTGTTGGAGTTGAGTTCCACCTTTATTGCCTTGTGGTCTGAGATCATACAAGGTATAATTTCAATTATTTTACTTTTGTTGAGGTTTGTTTTATATCCTAGGAGTATATTCCATGGGCTGATAGGAAGAACATATATTCCTTAGCTTTGGAATGGTGTATTCTGTCTATGTCTATTTATCCTGTTTGTTCTAGGGTTGCCTTTAAGTCCTTTGTATCTTTATTTAGTTTCAGTCTAGTTCTGCCAAAGGGATGTTAAAGTCCTCAGCTATTATGGTGTTTTTGGATATCACATTGCTCAGATGAATCAATGTCTGTTTCATAAATCTGGGAACATTTAAGTTGGGTGCATAATATTTAGAATTGAAATGTTCTCTTTATTGTATTGCTCCCTTTACCAGTATGAAGTGACCAACTTTGTCTTTCTTAACATTAGTTTCTTTAAGTCCACTTGTATCTGAAAATAAGCTTGTGACTCCTACTTTTTTCTGATTTCCATTTGCCTGAAATATTATTTATCACCCCTTTCCCTGAATCTTCTTTTGTCCTTCAAGATTAGGTGCACTTCCTGGTAACAACATATGCATGGCTTGTACTTAACATTTACTAAGAGAATTGGTAAATGTGACTGAGTTCTAGTCATCTTACTTTGTGAAAAGGAGTTGCTTAGTTTTATTCTTTGTGCTATTGTGAAGCTGAGTTTTGTCCTTTATTTTCTGGGCGTTTACTTTGCTGGTTGTCCATTTTTATGGTCAGTGTTGAGAATAGGTCTAAGTATTTCTTATAGAGCTCATCTTCTTGTGGTGAATTTCCACAATGTCTGCATATCAGTAAAAAGTTTGATTTCCCCCTCAATTTTGAAGCTTAATTTAGCAGGATACAGAATTCTGGGCTGAAAATTGTTTTGTTTAAGGTTAAAGTTAGATGACCATTCTCTTTTGGCTTCAAAAGTTTCAGCAGAGAAGTCCACTGTCACCCTGATGAAGCCCCCTAGGTAAACTAGCTCTTTGGATACATGACAATGCAAATACCTCTTCTGGCTTCGTCTAAAATTGGATCTAGAGTCCAGAAACATTTCTAAGGACAAGAATTGGTGGTAAGCCAAATAATTGGTTTCAGACTTTAAAACAGCTTAGAAATTTTTGCAGCTAGCCAATTATTTGCATTGGATTAGTTACTTTTAAAATATCTAGCTGTTTGAGTAAATTGTATTACCATTTGCATTTTGCCCTAAACCTATTGGAATGTATATGAAAACATAGTATAACTTCATTTCCTAAAAGGTGGGGAAAATGAGTGTAATTCAGAATGAATAGTAGAGTATGATATAGAAATATCAGGATACCAGTTGCAAAAAAGAGATGGGGATCAAAACTGCACGAGAGAACTGTGAATATTACAATCACTTCAAAAGTCCTGACTAGGGGCTCGGCACCTGTGGCTCAACAGGCTAAGGCACTAGCCATGTACAACTGAGCTGGCGGGTTCATATCCAGCCTGGGCTCGCCAAACAACAATGACAGCTGCAACCAAAAAATGGCTGGGTGTTTTGGCGGGCACCTGTAGTCCCAGCTACTTGGAAGGCGGAGGCAAGAGACTCACTTGAGCCCAGGAATTGGAGGTTGCTGTGAGCTGTAATGCCACGGCACTCTATCCAGGGTGACAGCTTGAGGCTCTGTCTAAAAAAAAAAGTCCTGACTAGGAACAATACATATAAAAATGAAATCTGGAGCAAGGCTGTTCCTAAGACACAGCTTTCCTGGTACACCTACCTCACAATGTGGTACTGGAGGTCATGAGATAGAGGAGCTGAAATTTCATATTTTAAAAGACAATTTCCAGCTTTGTTGCCTACTTCCCCTGGCAATAGAGGCCAGTTCACTGTCTGTGGTGAATGTATCCTGCTTTGTAAGCATTCTTTCTCTGTAAACCTATCTTTCTCTCCCTCAATAAACTTTGTTTCATGCTTGCCTTAAAAAATAAAATAAAAGATAATTTCCTTATAAAAAGTCAGAAGTGATAGTAATTAAGAGGACAAATTGTAGATTTAGACCCACCTGGTTTCAAATCTATTCTCCACCACTTACCAGCTATATGCCCTTGCATGATTTCTGAGCTTGTGTGATAATGAAAGATAACGATTCCCCCAAATTTGCATTTCCCCTTCCTTAGGGTATAATTG
This sequence comes from Perodicticus potto, assembly GCA_963574655.1. NCBI lineage: Eukaryota > Metazoa > Chordata > Mammalia > Primates > Lorisidae > Perodicticus > Perodicticus potto. The sequence continues at coordinate 8,132 of CAUYRH010165401.1, read as the reverse complement.
TTACAGGGCAGTGGCTACCCAGAAAGAAACCATATTTTCCTGTCCCTTTTACATCTAGATGAGTCTGTCCCTACAACTAAGGCAATTCTACAAAAAATACCATGAAGCTGTTTTCTGTATTGTAGTCCAAGTTCTACAATAATACTTGACATGTAAAGGATTCTCACCATAATTTTTCACTGACTATCATCAATGACTCTGGTAAGTAGGGTTCATACTATTCCCAACATCAAGGTGTGCCCACTGAGTCCCCAAATAGCTACAAGATGTAGCCTTGGTCACATCTGGATGTAATTCAGACCACTTTGCTTGGAAATAGGGGAATACATTCCAAAGTGCCAATCCTGAAGGTAGAAACATCATTTGATTGTATACTATGCTTATTTAAAAGTAATTTGTCGGCCGGCTCCTGTGGCTCAAAGGAGTAGGGCACCGGCCCCATATGCCAGAGATGGCGGGTTCAAACCCAGCCCTGGCCAAAAACCTCCTAAATAAATAAATAAATAAATACATAAAATAAAAGTCATTTGTCAGTGATTACCTCTGCCCTACCTAAGATGACCATGACTAAAGTAAAAGGGTGATAGATACACTAAGAATGGAGAAAAGTGGGTGAAGGTAAAAATCAATGATACTTGGTAAATTATTGGTTGTGGGAACTCAAAGGCTAAAAAAAGGCATTTAGGGGCCAGGTACAGTAGCTTATGCCTGTAATCCCAACATCTTGGGAGGTCAAGGTGGGAAGATTGCTTGAGCCCAGGACTTTGTATTACAAATGGATGGGTGGAGGGAGGGTAATTGGTGGGACCACACCTACGGGGGCATCTTAGAAGGGTACAGGTGAAACTCACTAAATGTAGAATATAACTGTCTGAACAGAATAACTAAGAAAATGCCATGAAGGCTATGTTAACCAATTTGATGAAAATATTTCAATTGTATATAAAACCAGCACATAGTACCCCATGATTGCATTAATGTACACAGCTATGATTTAATAAAAAAAAAAAAAAAGAGCTTGTCACACATGAGGCAACATTTACCTCTCATAGAAATAGTGTGTGTGTGTATTGAGTTTGGGGAAGGAGCATGACTACATGGGTGACTGAAGAACCTTCAAATGCCAAAGGATATAGAGCTAGAAATACACAGTTTGAACAGTTATTGTGGTCATACATGGTATATGTTTTGTCCCCAGGCTGGGGTGGCTTGGAATGCCACCCTGACATGCAGGAAACTTAGCCACTATGAAATGTGGCATGTAATCAAAAGATTTAATGAGTAACTTCTGAATTATTCTTTATAATAAATCTATTTCCTACATATTCCATTTTTAAGTTATAAGAAATATAAGCCAAGAAAAGAAGAGCCTAAATATAATAAATGCTCTAATAAGAAATTCTGTCACCAGGCTGGGCACAGTGTCCCATGCCTATAATCCTAGCACTCTAGAAGACTGAGACAGGTGGGTCCCCTAAGCTCAGGAGTTCAATACCAGCCTGAGCAAGAGTGAGACCCCCATCTCTCCTAAAATAGAAGAAAAACTTAGCTGGTCGTCATTGTGGGTGCCTTTAGTCCCAGCTACTCAGGAGGCTGAGGCAGGAGGATCTCCTGAACCCAGGAGTTTGAGATTGCTATGAGCTAGTGATGCTAAGGCAATGTAGCCTGGGCAACAGAGTGAGATTCTGTCTACAAAACAAAAGAGAGAGACAGAAATTCTGCCATCGGATCTGTGAATCAAGGCCCTGGAAGAGATTTCACATGAATCTAAACATTTTCCTGGTGGTGCTAGTGGGAGTTCCAAAGAGGAAAAAATATTTGTACAACTGTATCTAAAAGAGACCAATAACGAAAAGGTTTGATTAGAAATGAAAATACAAAATCTTTCTTTTTCCATCTTAAATTGGTTAATGGACAATGAATTTTCAGGGAAAAGAAGCATGCTTCTTCCTCTGGTTTCTCTACAGCTTTTCAGAAATTATCTGCCCTTTGTAAGAGTGTCATTTATGGGAGTGGAAGAAACTACATTTTCAAGTTAAAGAAATCTAAGCTGACCGCACTCCCTGGCTTTATTAGGATAATTACTGATACAATGCTGCCCTCTAGCAATGGCTCAGACTGAGCTTCTGCCCCAGCAGTCTTCTCCCAGGACCACTTAAACACCTTCCTACGTCCAGAGCATGGCCAAAGGGAAAGAGAGTTATCACCTAGTCTGGCTTCCACATGAGAATCTAATAATGCTAAAGGTGAGTTAATTGAGGCTCAGAATGGTCAAGTTAATTCCCCAAAGTCACACAGGTTGTTGTCACTGGCACAGCTAATTGGGACCCAGATTTTCGACTCTTTTTATTCTCCTCCCTCCCATCCCCTTCCTCTCTCCTTTCTCTTCCTCTCCCTCCCTTTCTCTTAGGGTGGAGATTGTTAACCTTTGGTGATCAGGTTATAGAGAAACTCCGAGTGGTGTCAGAATAAGAAAGAGTCCTAGCCCCGTGAATGATCATAGCAATGAATTATTTTTTTAAGGTATTTTAGTTTGTAGGGGAAGGAGGAATAATCTGCACAAAAGAGACCACAATTACCTTGGAATTCTTACTTGGGTTAAGTAATTGGAATTCTTACTTGGGTTTCTGTGCCTCCAGCAAACTTGAAAATACAAGCCCATAGTCAGCCTTTGTACTGAGGCAAACACTGTTGCAGCAGGCAGGAATGAGGTCTGAGCAGGGCCAGGAAAACTTACCTTTCTAAACTCCCTCCCTAATCCTGAAAAAGTCTGGGGAAACAGCATAGTTGAGAATGATCTGGAGAGCAAGGGGAACAGTGGCTTCTCCCAGCATATTCTCCAAAAGTAGGGCCTCTCAACAATATTCATGGCAATATGCTGCAGGATGGTTGAGCTTGCTATAAAAATATATTAGAGAGAAGCTCAACATTATTATCCATGAAGAAAATGCAATTCAAAACCACAATGAGATACCACTTCATACCCACTGGGATGGCTGTACTCAAAAAGTCAGATAATAACAAGTGTTGACAACGATATAGAGCACTTACAATGTCGCAAACTTCATAACAATGTAAGATGGTGTAGCCACTTTGGAAAACAGTCTGACAGTTCCTCAAAAGATGAAGCATAGAGTTACTATGGCTCTAGCAATTCTAGTCCTAGGTATCTACCCAACGGAAATGATAACAAATGTTCACACAAAACCTTGTACGCAAACATTCATAGCAGCAGTAATTCATAATAACCAAAAGATAGAAATAGCCTAAATGTCCTACCAATGAAGGTATAAACAAAACATAGAATATACATATGAGAGCGTATTATTCAACTAGAAAAAAGAGTGGAGTACAGACACACGCTACAGCATGGCTGAACCTCGAAAGCATTATGCTAAGTGAAAGGAGCCAGTCACAAACAGTCACATGAAATATGATTCCATTTACATGAAATGTCTGGAATAGGTAAATCTATAAAGACAGAAAGTAGACTAGTGCTTTCCAGGGAGTGGGGGAAGAGCTGAATGTGGAGTTACTATTAAAGGGCATATAATTTCTTTTGGGGTTGTGAGAAATTTCTAAAATTAGATTATGGGAATCACTGCACAAATACGTGAATACATTAAAAAACATTGAATTATATACACTTTAAATTGTGTGAATTATTCACAGAATGAAAATTATGGTTTAGTAAAACCATTATCAAAAAAATAATTTTTTTTTTTTTGAGACAGAGCCTCAAGCTGTCACCCTGGATAGAGTGCCGTGGCATCACAGCTTACAGCAACCTCCAATTCCTGGACTTAAGCGAGTCTGTTGCCTCTGCCTCCCAGTAGCTGGGACTACAGGCACCCGCCACAACACCAGGCCATTTTTTGTTTGCAGCTGTCATTGTTCTTTGGCGGGCCCGGGCTGGATTCGAACCCGCCAGCTCAGGTGTACATGGCTGGTGCCTTAGCCCATTGAGCCACAGGCACTGAGCCAAAAAATAAAAAGTTTTAAAAGATATTAGAGGAAATTATGTGAAAGCAAGGATCAGTCTGTTCAATACCAGTTTACACATCAGTGCTTAGGCCAGTGAAATTCTCAGCATAGTTGGTCAAAGGGTGGGAACTTTTTTTTTTTTGAGAGTCTTACTCTATCACCCTGGGTAGAGTGTCATGGAGTCATAGCTCACAGCAACCTCAAACTCTTGGGCCCAAGTGATCCTCCTGCCTCGGCCTCCCAAGTAGCTGGGACTACAGGCACCTGCCACAATGCCCAGCTAGTTTTTCCTATTTTTACTACAGACAGTCCTTCACTCTTGCTCAGGCTGGTCTCAAGCTCCTGAGCTCAAGCAATCTCCCTGCCTTGGCCTCCCTCCCAGTAGGGTTACAGGCATGAGCCACCATGCCCAGCTGGGACTTCTTTCTCTTGAATCTTGCCACCTCTTCTGGGTCCAGCCTAGATCAAAGCACCTTTTACAAGAAATGGTGATTTGGTGAACTTTAAAATATCTTTTATCCTGTGGTGCAAAATCAGACAATATAGGTAGATTAGGCAATAAATATTTATGATTTTTTAAATTAACCTTTTATATTAACAGCACTGATTAGGAAGATGATCAGTTTTTCTTTTGTTTACACTGTAATTGATCTGCTGAATATATAATGAGGCACTTAGCAGTTATTTGTGAGGATAACTGGAACACAGAATAGATTTATTTATTTGTCTTTAAGTAGAGATGAAGGAGTGAGATAAACCCAGTTATACATTATCTCTAAAAGGTGAGGCTTTTTCTAGGTATTTCCCAGATATTTTATTATATGTGTAAAGGTAGAAATCATTTGGGTTAATATGCCTCATCCTACTTCTGAGGTTAATACTTTCTAAAATTAAAACAATCTAGCTTGTGGTGAGGGTTACAAATAGAATCCCACCAACCGTTTAGAGCCTTGATTTCCTGTGAAGTTTTTCCATTTTTTATAAGTATCTCCATGTCCCCTCATACTGTTACCATGCTCTTAAGAAATTCACTGTCCAGAAGAGTTCAAGATGGCAGCCAAGTAATAGCTTCTTTGCAACCGGGTGCAGTGAGATTGGGGAGAGAAGACTCCAGGCATCTCTGGCTGGTGGGATCTGCCCAGAAACATCACTTTTGGAACACAAGGAGACAGCAAGAGACCCCTGAACCCCACAAGGAGGATAAAAACAGTAAAGAACTGCCAAGTGGTGGGTGTGTTCGTTCAGTGGGAGGCTGCCCATAGCTGTAACTATAGCAACAGTGAGATTGTAATCAGGAAAGGCCTTACCTACAGGCTGTTTTGTTTCTTTTGTTTTTTCTGGACTTGGGCACTCAATTGAACTTCCTTGGGAGATCTTGGGCGATTGTGCGGGTGACTTTGAGCATTGTCTAGGGCCCCAGACTGAGCTATTGAGCCAGAAGGGAGCTAATATTGTTCAGCTGTGGGCAGCCCACACAGCCACTGTGGGAGAACAGCCCCTGAAGGCTTCACCCTCAAGGTCGCAGCACAAGGATCGGCCAGGAGATCTTGGGCGAGTAACCTAGTGACTGAGCAGCCCATAAGTGGGGACTGAGATGCTGGGGTAGAGCGGAGATCTCAGTGTTTGGCACATTGCAGCCATAGCTCTCAGGGGCATAGAATGAGACTGGATTTGGTGCATTACATAAGCAGGCAGCCACTTCAGGAAAGATCCCAGCAAAAAGTGCTTTTCTGGGAAAGCCTCTGCTTAGCCAAGGAAAACAGTTTAAAGTGTCTTTTAAGCGGGCTGAGGAGACATTTAGCCTCTCAAGCTTGTGGGGTTTGAGAAATCAGCAGAGTCCTCCAGTCTCCATCTTGTACAGCTGTATCAGCGTTGTGATTTACATTGCATATCCTCGAAGATCACCTGTTGCCTAGAAAATATTCAGCAAGATATACATACTTTTCTGTGTTTTGGGTTTGGGGTTTTTTTTTTAACTTCAACATTTTCATTCTCCCTCTAGATTTTTCTTTTTCTTTCTTTTTTTTTTTCCTTTTTTAGAATTAAAGGTGGAAACTAAGGGGTCCATTGCCCATTTGTGGGATTCCAGCAATGGCACCCAGTGTTTGTTCCAGTATGCTTTTATTTTTTTATTTTTTTAATTAAATCATAGCTGTGTACATTAATGCAATTATGGGGTGCAATGTGCTGGTTTTATATATGATTTGAAATAATTCCATCAAACTGGTTAACATACCCTTCACCAAATTTTCTCAGTTTTTGTGTTAAGGCATTTTATATTGTACACATAGTAGATTTAACTTCTACCCTTGTAAAATGCACCATAAGTGTGGTTCCACCAATTATCCTTCCTCCACCCATTTTCCCCCTCCCCCTCCCCCTCCCTTTTCCCCTTCTTCTTGGGCCATACTCGGGTTATAACGTTCATATGAAAGTATGGGTGTTTATAAATTGGTTTCATAGTAGGGCTAAGTACATTGGATAGTTTTTCTTCCATTCTTGAGATACTTTGCTAAGAAGAATATGTTCCAGCACCATCCATGCAAACATGAAACAGGTAAAGTCTCCATCTTTTTTAAGGCTGCATAATATTCCATGGTGTACATATACCACAATTTATTAATCCATTCATGGGTTGATGGGCACTTGGGCTTCTTCCATGATTTAGCAATTATGAACTGGGCTGCAATAAACATTCTGGTACAAATATCTTTGTTATAACGTGATTTTTGGTCTTCTGGATCTATACCTAGCAGAGGAATTGATGGACCTAATGTCAGGTCTATTTTTAGATCCTTAAGTGATCTCCAAACATCTTTCCAAAAGGAATGTATTAGTTTACTCTCCCACCAGCAGTGCAGAAGTGTTCCCTTTTTTCCACATCCATGCCAAAATCTATGGTTTTGGGGATTTTGTGATGTGGGCTAATCTTCCTGGAGTCAGATGATATCTCAAAGTGGTTTTGATTCATATTTCTCTGATGATTAAAAATAATGAGCATTTTTTCATGTGTCTGTAAGCTGTGCACCTGTCTTCTTCAGAGAAGTTTCTCTTCAAGTCTCTTGCCCACCCTGAGATGGGATCACTTGTTCTTTTCTTGCTAATATGTTTGAGTTGTCTGTGGATTCTGGTTATTAAATCTTTGTCAGAGACATAACCTGCAAATATCTTCTCCCATTCTGAGGGCTGTCTGCTTGCTTTACTTACTGTATTCTTGGCTGTGTAGAAGCTTTTTAGTTTGATCAGATCCCAGTAATGTATTATTGGTGTTGCTTCAATTGCCAGGGGACTCCTCCTCATCAAATATTCTCCCAAGCCAATTTCTTCAAGTGTTTTCCCTCCACATATTTCCATTAGAAATATGTTTTCTAATATTTTTATAGTTTCAAGTCTTAAGTTTAAATTTTTAATCCAGTGAGTCGATCTTTGTTAATGGTGAAAGGTGTGGGTCCAGTTTCAGTCTTCTACAGGTCGCCAGCCAGTTCACCCAGCACCATTTGTTAAATAGGGAGTCTTTTTCCCACTGACTATTTTTAATTGGCTTGTTGAAGATCAAAAAATGGTAAGTAGCTGTGTTCATTTCTTAGTTTTCTATTCCTTTCCATACATGTACTTCTGTGTTTTTGTGCCAGTTCCATGCTATTTTGATCACTATTAATTTATAGAATAGTCTGAGGTCTGGTAGCATGATTCCTCCTGATTTGTTTTTATTTCTGAGTAATGTCTTGGCTATTTAAGGTTTTTTCTGCTTCCATATAAAATGAATTTTTTTTTTGAGATCTTTAAAGTATGTCAATCAAGCTATAATAGGGATTGCATTGAAATTGTATATTGCTTTGTATAGTATGGACTTTTTAACAATGTTGATTCTTCCCAGCCATGAGCATAGTATGTTTTTCCATTTGTTAACATCTTCAGCTATTTCTTTTCTTAGAGTTTCATTGTTCTATTTATAGAGATCTTTCACATCCTTTGCTAGGTAAACTCCCAAATATTTCATCTTCTTTGGCACTACTGTGAAAGGAATAGAGTCCTTGACTATTTTTTCAGCTTGACTATTGTTGCTACACATAAAAGCTACAGATTTATGAATGTTAATTTTGTAACCTGAGATGCTGCTGTATTCCTTGATCACTTCTAAGAGTTTT
>CAUYRH010165396.1:0-18767 GCA_963574655.1 Perodicticus potto | reverse complement strand
GGATCTTATTGAATATTTTTGCATCAATATTCATTAGTGATATTGGTTTATAGTTTTCTTTCCTTGTTGGGTCTTTTCCTGGTTTGGGGATCAAGGTGATTTTTGCTTCACAGAATGTGTTGGGTAGTATTCCTTCTTTTTCTGTATTTTGGAAAAGGTTGAGTAATATACGTATTAGTTCCTCTTTAAAGGTTTGGTAGAATTCTGATGTGAAGACATCTGGTCCCAGGCTTTTATTTTTAGGGAGATTTTGTATAGTTGATGATATTTCAGAACTTGATATAGGCCTGTTCAACATTTCCACTTCATTCTGGCTAAGTCATGGAAGGTGGCGTGCTCATAAGTATTGCTCAATTTCCTTCAGATTTTCATATTTCTGAGAATAAAGTTTCTTGTAATATTAATTAAGGATTTTTTGAATTTGTGAGGAGTCTGTTATTATTTCATCCTTATCATTTCTTATTGATGAAATTAGAGATTGTACTCTTTTTCTCCTGGTCAGGTTAGCCAAATGTTTATCTAACTTATTGAGCTTTTCACAAAACCACCTTTTTTACTTATTGATCTGTTGTATAATTCCTTTTTTTTTTTCAATTTCATTTAATTCTGCTCTAATTTTGGTTATTTCTTTTCTTCTATTGGGTTTTGTGGGGTTATAAATCCCCACATGTATGTCTCATGTACGTCTCATTCGAGTCAGCCACTAATAGGTTAAATTGGCTTCTGCCATCAGAGAAAAAGCAACAGGTTACAGCTACCCTGAGGCAAAAACAAACACTGTTTTCTGGTCATCCAGAAACAGATACTTTGAAATTTTTTGCAACCATTGGTTCCAAGAATTCAGAAGCTGAAAAGCTTCTTGCCTGGAGACACGGTCCAGAGGTTGACAAAATGATTTTTTCAACAGACTAAAGATCTTAGCACTGTGGAGAAACAAAGTCATAAACCCATTTAAGGTTAACTTGTTGAGTAAATGAGGAAATAGTTCCCCTATAGCTCTGTCTCTCTTATTTTTACGTAGATTTCTTACACAAAAACAGAGGATCATTTACAAAGACTTAAGGTAAAAGAGTATTGTGCTGTTTTCCGGACAGGATATCTGCCACTTAAGTTTAGAGTTAGTTAATGGTGAATATTGTAAATCATAGATTAAGTGTGCTCGTGACTGCCAAAGTATATAAGGTGGTCAGAAATAAAGTTAATTTGCTACATGCCACAACAGAGCTTGTAGCCTGCTTCTTGCGCCCTTCTTAACATTACAGTGCAAATTTACACCTGAGGCAAAGCTGCAGCCCCTTGTGTCTCTGGTCACGCAGTAGGTTTGGGATCAGAATGTTCTTCCTTTTCCAGTTGCTTGGGCTGTCCCATTTAGTTGTTAACTTCCTCTCTTTCTCTTCTCATGAGGAAGGCTTGCAGTGATATAAATTTCCCTCTTAGGACTGCTTTGCAGTATCCCAGAGGTTCTGATAATTCATGTCTTCATTATTGTTTTGTTCCAAAAATTTTGTAATTTCCTTCTTAATCTCGTCTATGACCCATCTATCATTCATTATATGGTTATGTAGCTTCCATGTTTTTGAATGAGTATGCAGATTCCTGTTGTTACTGAGTTCAACTTTTATTCCATGATGCTCCAAGAAGATTCAAGGAATGATTTCTATTCTTTTAAATTTGCTGAGTTTAGACTTGTGACCTAAGAAGTGATCAATTTTGGAGTATGTTCCATGGGCTAATGAGAAAAATGTGTATTCAGTTTTGTTAGGATGAAATGTTCTGTAGATGTCTATTAAATCCCAGTGTTGAATGGGTAAGTTTAATTTCTTTGCTTAGCTTCTTGTTGGAGGATCTATCCAACACTGCTAAAGGAGTGTTAAAATCTCCAACTACTATGCAGCTGGAGGAAATCAACTTGCTCATGTCTGTTAGAGTTTTTCTTGTAAATTGAGGGGCATTCTGGTTTGGTGCATAAATATTAATAATTGAAATCTCATCATATTGAGTAGTACCTTTAACAAAAATGAAGTTTCCGTCTTTATCCTTCCTTCCTTTCATTGGTTTAAAGCCTATTGTATATGTGAATAAGATTGCAACACCTGCTTTTTTTGTTTTCCATTTGCCTGGAATACAGATGACCATCCCTTCACCCTGAGTCGATATTCATCTTTTAAGGTAAGATGAGATTCTTGTATGTAGCAGATATCTGGCCTGAGTTGTTTTTTTTTTTTTGCCTGAATTTTTATATCCAGTCAGCCAACCTGTGCCTCTTTAGAGGACAATATAAGCCATTCACATTAATTGAGAATATTAATAAGCCTGGTAGAATATTGGGTATCGAGTTTTTTGAAAGCCCAGTGGACATTTTTAATACTTTTGCCACTGTGGAAGTTGGAATTTGTTCAAAAGTTTCTTAATGAGTTTACTTTTGTGGTGAAGGATTGAGCTGGTCTTTGTGGAGGATAGGTCTGAGAATATCCTGAATAGCTAGTTTAGTTATGCAAATTTCTTCAACATGTGAATGTCATTAAAGTATTTAATTTCTCCATCATAAATGAAACTCAGTTTAGCTGGATACAGGATCCTGGGTTTATAGTTATTTTGTTTTAGGAGATTAAAAGTTGATGACCACCCTCTTTTAGTTTGAAAGGTTTCAGCAGAGAGATCTGCAGTTATTCTGATATTTTTTCCCTTGTAGGTTATGGTTTTCTTACGTCTGGCTGCTTTCAGAATTTTCTCCTTCATATTAACTTTAGTGAAGTTAATTATGATGTGCCTGGGGGATGTATTATTCAGGTTGATTCGTGCTGGGGTTCTGAAACTGTCTGCTATCTGTATATCAGAATCTCTTGGCCTGTCTGGAAAGTTCTATTTCATAATCTCATGAAGAAGAGCCTCTGTGCCTTGTGAAACCACTTCATTGCCTTCAGGGATCCCTATTAGGTGAATATTGCTTTTCTTTGAATTATCCCAGAGCTCTCTGAGAGAATGATTCGTTTTTGCTCTCCATTTCTCTTCCTCTTTGAAAGTTTGGGAGCATTCAAAAGCTTTGTCTTCAATATCAGAAATCCTTTCTTCTACTTGCTCCATTCTGTTACCAAGGGATTCTACCGTATTTGTCAGATTTTGAGGGCTGCAAATTCTTGTCTCAATGTGTCAAATTTTTTGGTGATTTTGTCTTTGAATTCCTTGAATTTTTGAGAGAACTTTTGAAATGCTCCTTGAATTTCTAATTCCAACTTTTCCTCTATTTTATTGATCTTATTTGCAATCCAAATTCTGAATTCAGTTTCTGACATCTCAGCCATCTGTTTATGAATAGGATCTTTAGTTGTGGCTGCCAAATTGTTCCTTGTGGGTGTTGATCTACTCCTGTTATTCATGTTACTAGAGCTTTTCCACTGATTCCGCCCCATGATTATTTTATACTGTTTGGCTAGATGAGCAGATAAGGAGAAGTTGGGTTTGGTGCTTCAGGAGAGTGATTGGCCAGATCTTTGCCCAAATTCTGGGACTGCTGTCTGTACGTTTTCCCCTAGAGCTTTGCCAAGGACCCGTTCAGTGCTACAGCCTGAGAAACTGGAGACCTTCTTGGTGTGGTGGGAAGTGGTTAAGTGGCTCTGTCTTATTTTCAGCTGGTCTCTATCTTACCCTAGTGAATCAGTTACTCTGGGCTGAAGACTCCGCTGTTGGGTCACCCCACCCCCCACAGGCAACAATTGGAAAAGGAAAATCAAACCTTTCCACAACCACACACCCAGGGTACCACTTTTGATAGTCCTCAGGTGATTGGCCCAGTTCAAGAGGTCCAAATAAATTCTCCCAGTCAGCACCAGTCTCAGATAGGAAAGTTCAAAAGGTCTCTGGCAACTAAATAGCAAGGGTCTGCTGGCAGCTCGAGTATGACTCGCTCTGGTGCTCCGTGAAGTCAGAAGGATCCATCCAGCGAATAAATTAGTCTGGGAAGGTTGATGTCTCCTTCCCCATCTTGTACCTCTGTCACACCCAATCACTGGTATCCTCACAGGGCTGTGACCCAGTTTCGTCCAATGAGCAGATGCTCCAGCTGTTTGTACCTGCCTGAGTCACAGGGAGATCTATGTCTCTTCAGCCAAGCTACCACACTCTGCCACCATCCGGCAGGGGAGGTGAGGCCTGACAACCTCGGGTGCCTAATGGGGGCTGGGGTATTTCACTCAGTTCTAGCCCTGCCCCTGATTGATGTTGCTGACAGAACAGAACAACTTCACAGAATTTGTTTCTGTCCCAGCTATATTCCCGTGTGGACCAGAGGCTGTTTGAGCATCTCAGCCCTGTCTGTGCTGCTGCCCTGTCCCAGCTGCAGTTTGCGTGGGGGTGAACAGTCTGAGCTCAGGACTCAGCTGTCAGTTCCAGCCTCTGTCTGCTGAGTTTTGTCTTAGCTATGGTCCCCTGAGGGCCAGGTATGTCTGAAGCCCAGTGAAAGAGTCCTCTGGGTCAGCCCCACCCTGGGAGTCTCTGTCTCTGTGCATGCATATTCTAGTCCTCGCGCTGCACCTGGGCCGGTACCGCCTCTGGCCTACCCTTTACTCACAGGGCCTGTATTTCTGTCCCAGATCTGTTCTGCCAGTGGCTGCTACCGGAGAAGATGCCCGTCTTTCTCTGGTTGCCCAGAGAGACTGAGAGTGTCCTTTCAAAATATCCCCAGGTGTGTGAGCCCCATTTTTCCTGCTGCTGTAGCTGTTGCTCTGTGGCTCTGTGCCTTGGGGCACCACCACTCCTGTATGGTTCCCTCTTGGCTGAGGTTCCCTCTCAGCTGACCGTCCTCTCCTTTGTCCTGTGCTGGAGAATCAGCACAGGTCGGAAACAGACCATGCCCCCATCCACGCCCTTCAAGAAAATGCCCGAGAAACTGGACTCCAAAGGGCACAGGCTTCCAGCCTTGGAGTGAGAGTGGAGGGGAGTGCTGGGTGTTCAAAATTGTAGGTAGAGAATATATACAGTTTTATACAGCTTTATGCCTGGCAGGAGAGTGCCATGGTGCCCTAGTAGGGGAAGGAGGTCCAATTTTTAGAGGGTCTCTCCCATGGGATAAAATGGCAGGATATTTGAACTCCACTTGCTTGTTGTATGGATTATACTGAGAGCCATTCTCGTGGGGGAGGGGACTCCCGTCTGCTTGGCAATGGATTTTTGTACCTTTTGTTTGTATCTTTGGGGTCGCAGCTCACCTCAGCAGGGTTGATGTGCGTTATTCAACCTTCTCTTTTGGCTCAGATCCGAGCCATTGGCTTTCTTGCTAAACTTCTGTCCTTTAACTCTCCTTCTGCATGGGAACCTCTGTGGAAAGCTGGCTCTAGTTGGCCATGTTGCCTCCACCCCCCTTTTTTCCTTTATTTTGAAGGACTTTTGTCAAGAAACTGGAGACCTGAGTAAATCATTTTTTAAATTATTAAATCAATTTTTGTGAGTGGAGAACTGTGAGGGTCCAGTTTCAGTCTTTTACATGTGGATATCCAGTTTTCCCAGCACCATTTATAAGATGTCAAGTTGCTAGTTTTAGGAATATGGAACATAGTAATCAAAATATTTTTTCTATTGATTAGTTTGTCCCCTAATAAATGTCCTTTTATTATCATTTCACCAACTCTTGGAATTTATTTAGTAGAAACCTGAAAGATTTTATTATCATCATGAGACCCATGAACTATAAATGGTGTGAATGCCAGGAAGCCCAGACCACATGTCAAATGTGAACTGTCATGCCATGATGTACACAGGCCATGGAGGCCCCTTTCTTGGTTGCTTATCATAATTTTTTTCTGAATTGGAGAATTTTCCTAACACAGCCACATAGCAACCATGGGGTAACATTATCAAGGGGGGATGGGAGGACTTTCATTCTTAGCTCATGGGGAGGTGCCCAGGGAAGTCCCTGTCGCAGCCCTGTTAGCCTTTCATCAGCTCTAAATCACTGAATGACCAAGGCCACTCTCAGGACAATAGACACAGGTACACGTCCCTCATGCCTGGAATCGAGAGATTCCCTGGGCACCAAAGTCATGCTGAACCTTCACATTCTAATTCTCACTGAAGGGAGGGCAGCTGTCACTGGGTAGCTCCACTTAACAGACATGAAAGGACAGAGGTGCTGTCTTTATGGTCTCCCCAAGAAGCAAAGGGGACACATTTTAGTCAGAGAGGATTTCACTCTCACTATTGACCAAGGGAGCCCTATCTTGTCATAACAATTTTGAGTTTTTGTTCTCTCTTTTGAGCCTCCTCTACAGAACAAACCCTCTGGACATCAAGGCAGGATGCTCTAGGTTGAATTAACAACCATGGAGTCACATTTTTCTGGCTTTACTATCACTCAGCCTCTCTCGTGGGCTTCCTGCAAGTCACTAGGAGGCGTTTACATGGGCACAAGAACCTGTTCTCTGGACCCCATGGGGCACCGACTTCATCTTCTCTCCAGGTCTGGTTCCCACTGGTGGGTCCCAGTTGTCATCACTGTCACACTGACCCCCTGGCACTTCCAACCAAAGATACAGGTCACCTTTCCAGCAAAAGCTCCTTTCCAGCAAGGCATCCTTTCTTCAGATGAGTTTTTTCTTTTGCTTCCTTCTGTGAAGAGATTCTTGGGCCTCTCTGTAACAAGAAGCATCCCAGTCTTCTTCCTGCAGAGAGCTTCCACATGCTTGTGATAAAAACTCACCATCACAAGACAAAGCATCCTGGACTCATTGTTTGGAATGAGGATGTGTCTTTGGAAGATGGTGTCTTAGGACTCTGACTTAGACTCCAATGCTGAAGATGAAAAGCAACCAAGACTTAGAATAAGAGCTCGCTCTCAAAGAAAGAACATGTGTTGACTTTCCAGGCAATCTCTCTTTCAGAAGTGCCACACGGCACCTTTCTCACTTGCCCTTGTATGGAGGCTCCATATCTTCCATGGGGGTGACTACCTTTTGATAGACCCTCACTGAGAATTGCCAAGAGATAAGAGATAGAAAGGGGATATTAATGTGAGTTCTGCATTGTAAGGGTCGCCTTGCATGGTTCATATTTTTCTTTTGGGTCAGCAAATTGTTTACACATCACCTGAAAATATTAGCATTGCTGCTATTGCATTTTTATATGTATGTATAAGTTTTGAATAATCTATCCTGGAAATATAAGTGTTTTCAAAGATATCCTTTTACCTATGTTCCCATTATACTATCTCAGCCATTTATTGCTTCATTAAAATTATCCCAAACTCAGTGGCTTTGGCTGGGCTCAGTGATTCACAGTTGTAATTCTAGCACTCTGGAAGGCTGAGGTGGATGGTTTGCTTGAACTCAGGAGTTCAAGATCAGCCTGAGCAAGAGCAAGATCATACCTACTAAAATTAGAAAAAGTAACTGGGCATTGTGGCAGGTGTCTGTATTCCCAGCTACTCAGGAGGCTGAGGCAAGAGGATCACTTGAGCCCAAGAGTTAGAGGTTGCTGTGAGGCTATGATGCCATAGCACTCTATCCAAGGTGACTGAATGAGATCATCTAAAAAAAAAACTCTTTTTAAACACATTGTCCCTGATTTCTGCTCCTGCCTGGTGCCAAACTGCGATAGGCCCCAAGAACACACAGACCACAGTTGACAAGGCCTCTGACCCTGCAGGCTTCCCAGTCTGGGACAGAGCAACATGCAGATCCCCATGGGCAACCAGATGTTTCCAGAGCATAGACAGCTGTAGCTGGTGCACCAGGAAAGGGCAGCTGTGTCTGATGATGAGTTCTTTGGCCCTAAGCATAAGTACTTCCCTACCTTTGTTAATTTTGGGATTTGAAAAATATACATTATTCATATTCTTTAGGATAGCTGCTATAAAAAAAATGTTGGCGAGGATGTGAAGAAATTATAGCCTTTGTGCACCATTGGTGAGATGCTAAAATGGTGCAGCCATGATGGAAGGCAGCGTGGAAGTCCCTCAAAAAATTTAAAATAGGTTAATATGTGATCTGTCAATTTCACTTCTGGGCATATAGCTACAAGAAATTGAAATCAGGATCTCAAAGAGATATCGGCACTTCTGTGTAGAAAGAACTCACACATCTATTCACAGGTGAAGGGATAAACAAACTGTGGTATATCTAGGTAACTGAATGTTGTTCAGCCTTAAAAGGGAGGGCAGTCTGACACACACTACACCACAGGTAGGGGAGAAAACCTCCAGGACAAATGAGCTCAACTCCAACCAAGACCACAAGGAGACTGGGGTTTTCATAGGGAGAACCAAGAGGAAACAAAGACAGGCAGGCTTTGAGAAGTGAAAAGAGGGAGAAATGCAAGGGAGACTGAGGAGATGGAAAATGAAAGAGGGTAAGTGGAGAATTAACGGAAGTGGTTTGGCACTATAGGTTGGGACCCTGTCTATTTTGCAGTTTAGCAGAATAGTGTTTTCCTGAGCAAAGGCTCAACATGGGTGTTGGGTCACCTTTGGGGGCTCTGTGAAAGCCAGGCTGAGGTGTGGCTGAGGTGTGGCTGAGGCTCTCGGCTCTGAATTCAGGCAAATCCTTGGTGCCTGTCGAGTTCAGTTTGCAGTTGGAACTGGTTGTGGTAGAAGATAGTGTTGGGTTTGGGTATCTCCGTGGAAGGTGTTGAAGGTGCTGCTGACAGCACAATGTCTTCCTTTTGCACCTGGACGCTTTTGGAAACTGCCCTTAGGACCACGGTCTTGCCAGATCCTGACAGCTACAGTCATGGTGTGAACCGTCTCAGGCAGACAATAACAAGGACAGGCACTGAGGAACAAGAGGCTGCTTGCTCACAACAGGCAAAGTGTAGACAGGGAAACATGCAGAGGCTCCCCAGGGTGTGAGTGTGCCTGGGAAGACTGTGCTGGGACAGCTGCGAAGGGCACAGCAAGGGCCCCAGTCTGGGTTTGCATTTGAGCGCCCAGAGAGAAGGCACCTTTCACCAGGACACACTTCCATTTGTCATCTGGCTTTCTGAGCTTACCTTACAAAAAGGGATTTTTTTCCCTTCTGTTTTGTTTGGAATTCAATAGAATCAGTGCTTTTGAGGGCCAACTATTTGTCAGAGGACTTGAAAGACCAGAAAAGCCATAGCTCCAGGGCACGACATTAGGAGGCCTGGGGAAGTCCATTTGCTGGCCCAGGACCTGCAGGAGGGCAACTGCGCCCTTCCTTATCCTTCCTTCTTTCATGCTGATTCTCCTGCCTGCCTTTCACTCCCTCCTGCCTGGCCACCCTCTGCGATGCATTGCCCGTCTCACCCAGGCCTGAAAGGCTTTCCTGCCACCCTCATAACCAGCAGCTCCCCTGTGGTCCTCACCTTTGATCTCTCTACCACTCCCCACCTGCCTTCAGCATGAATGTGCTTTGCAAAGCCTTGGGGACGTCTGCTCACGGGTCTCTGGCGTCTCAAGCTGCTGGACAAAAGAGCTCCGAGGAACAGAGATGGTTCTTTGACTTCCACTTACAACTCTCAGCACAGTCTCAGATTTATCACTTTTGGTGACGAGGTGGGCTAGGTAGCCGCACAGATTGTGTGCATTCCTAGACAAGGCCATATCAGTGCCTGGCTGGGTAAGGAGGCACTCCAAGCCCACGGGAGCTCTGTGACAGTTGGAGAAAGCCCAGCAGTGGGGTCAGAGCACAGACCAAGTCACCTGAAGCCCACTGCATATATTTCTGTTGCTCATGGACTCTGGGCCAGGGCTCTGGCCCTAGACCTCCAAGGCAAGCAAGAGCTGGCTCATCTCCTGAGGTTGCGTGGGGAGGAGTGACTGTGGCCCGTGGGGGTCCCTTCTCAACACCAATTTCCCAGACTCGAGCTGTGATGCACTAGCTCCTGTATAGCATCACATCGCAGAGAATTTGGTTTGAGTAATGTGTTGAATTTTGTTGCCCTGGCTACGGTCTTGGGCACAGGGAAGGGCTTCAATTGCTGGGCAGAGGCCAGACACGGGAAGAGGGCACAACTCTAATAAGGGCTTGGGCCTCAGGCACCCTACACTGGAGGAGGAAACCTGGATGCACAGCTCTAACCAGGGGAAAGTGAGCTTGGAGCTTGCAGAAAAGGAAACCTCAGCTGGAGGAATATGCCTTCTGGCTGGGACTCGTGGATATAGTGTCTTCAACTTCAGGCTATGGGGGACTTAGCTGGCAGCTGAGGACAGCTGAGCTCAGCTCTGGGGACAGAGATGGATATTCACCAGCACAGGGGTGGTGGATTCTGTCTCAGAAGTAGCCTCTGTTTTGTCTACCCTGTGTTACTCGGCATCACATGTGGGCCGTGCTCCAGCTCTGCTCTGGGGACTCTGGGTCACCCAGGTCACCTCTGTGAAGGGCCACTCTCTTCACCCTCTACACAGGCGCGATGGTAGCTGCACGGGGACACCTGCTGGGCTGGGCTGCAGGCTCATGACAATGGCCATGTTCCCTGCCTCTTTAGTTCACTGTGCAGTGGGCTGAGGTCTCCAGGGACAGGGGTGAGAGCAGGGTAGGGCGAGGTAGTGAGACTCTGTCTCAAAAAAAGAAAAAAAAAAAAAAAGAAAGAGAGATTTGAAAGGTCATCACAGCTTAAAATTAGCCTAGTGTGGGCATACATTAATATTTTATTCTCCTCCTTTTCTGGGCTGTAGGGAGGCTTTGAAAAGAACCAGCTCAGGTTGCTGAATTCTGGGAGACATTCCTAAGTATGAATGAGGATGCTACCAAAGCCCTGGGCCTGGCCATCCCCGGGCACTCAAGACCCGCCTCTCTGAGCACCCTGGTGTGTGTGGGGGGGAAGGAGAGTGGGGCCCAGCCAAGGGGTGTGCTGGGGCCTCCGGGGACCTGCACCTCCCAGCTCACGTCAGTTCCCGAGTGCCCCCGACACCCACGCGCGGGCTTGTCTGGCACTCTCACGAGCTGGTACATCTCGGTGATAGTTCTGGTTCATGTGCTCTGAGTGGTACAAATCTGAAGGCAGGGAGGGTGAGTGGTGACAAATAAGTTCTAAGAGCCCCTTAGGTTGGACTAAGCTCCTGCACGGGGCCCCAACAGACCAGACAGACTAGATGTCAAAATGCAGCCACCCAGCCCAGAGCTTCCCGTCGCCATTGGAAACTCGGTGACCTGAGAAATAACAGTCCATTTCCCAAACAGGCCAGTGTCAATGTTTAGTCGGTGTGATAGTGAAGCTCCCTCTGTTTTAATACTTAACCTGAATCACCTCAGTTAACCAGTCATTTTCCCGTGGCTGTGCCCTCAGCCTTGCCTGATAAGGAGGGGCCCTTTCCCCAACCCACTCTTTGTTCTCTGTCGCTGCTTTCTTCAGCCCTTCTCTCAACTTGGGGTTGCATTTATTCTATTTTACAGAATGAAGGCCTCAGACAACCTTGTCCAGGGACCATCCCTCCCGGGGAGGCCACACCCATGAGGAATCCAGGCCTTGCCAGCTGTGTCTGCCTTAGGGCAACACTGGTCATCCTGGCTCAGGAGCACCCGCAGGCCCTCTGACGATGTTGCTGAGCCACCTTTCTCCTCAGACCAACCTGCTCCCTGCCCCCCACCCTGGGTGTCGATCCCAGTGATTTTTCCTTATAAATATCCTGCATGGCAAGCTCTATCTCCATGTCTGCTCCAAGAGAACCCAACTGTGGCAACCACCTGTCCTAGAAATGTTTAAAGGCAGAGGACTGAGGAGACACAAGTGTTTACTGTATGTACTTTGTACGTATATGTAAAAAGGTATTCAGTGTACAGAGTATATTTGCACAGATGTTTAATGTATATAGCTAATTGTTTAAAGTACGCATTTATGTATACATATACATATGTTTAAGGATGTATTCAGTAAGTGGTCTCTTCTCTAAGGTCTGTGAAACCAGTAGCTAGTAAGTAAATAGCCAAAATCACTTAAAGTGAAAAGTGATTATATGTGTGCATATAAATGGGTGCATATGTCCTGCTACATATTTGCACACACGAGTATATGTCTGTAATGCATGCGTGTGTGTATATGTGCATATATATATGTATATACATATGCTCATATAGTAAACATTTTATTTTAACTGGAAATCTAAAAACATAGAAGCACATGCTGGTCATCTATCTAATTTGGTGATTTCAAATCTGTATCGACTTCCTCATCAAAGCATACACATTGTCTAGATTTATCAGTTTCAATGTATTTAAAGTGACTAAGAACCTAAAGACCTTTACACAGACTCTAAAGTGCAGAACTCCAACCGATCTTCACTTTATCCCTCTTTTAAAGGGATCCCTTTGCATATATAATGGACATAACTTTTTATGTGACTCGCCTTTATTCTTTCCAAAGCTTTGAACTTCATTTCCAAAGAAGTAACAACTTCTTTTTCCTACTCATATTCCAAAAGATTAGGTAATATTTAACTGAATCAGCCAATAATGTTGTCTGGGCACCCCAGGCTGGATGCTAGTGTCGCTGACTCTGAGGAAGCATCTCTACTGATGGAGTGTGGGGCTTCTTCCTTGGTGCCCCAGCCCTCACCCAGGGGTTCCCTGAGGGAAGGTTCAGGAAACTGGGAGAACCCAGTGAGCCCTTCAAGGTGGTTCTGAGAAGGAGGGCTGTCAGGAAGGCTCCCATCGAGTAAGCTTCAATGCAAGGTGCTGGACATCTGGCCCCTACAGTGTCATGTGTTCCTAACAGGTGTATACGCGCTCCCTTCAACTCAGCATATATTACTTGGCTCCTACTCAGTGCTAGGTACTGAAAATACAGACCCCAAAATGCAAAGTCCTCACGTTGGGTGAGCTGATGATGGGTCATGACATGGATCTGTAAATAGCCCATTACCAACAGCATGATAGGTGCCCCGAGAATGGCAGGTGGGAGAGATCGCCTATGCGGGTAGGGCATAGTCCAGAAGGACGTGACATCTACTTAAGATGAGTAGGAATTTGCTAGGTGAATAATTGAGGGAAGCACCTCCCCAGCAGGGGACATATGGGCAAAGCCACCAACGTGTGGAGGGCTCAGCATCCCCAGATGACAGGTCGGAAGCACCGAGGACGCAGATGGAGACGTCTCTGGACCGGAATACGCACAGACAGGGTGTCCATAAAGTTTGCATGCAATTTAAAGTAGTTTTACATCACAAATTGCACATGAACTTTATGGATACCCTCTATTTATAAGATTTATGTTCTCCTAAATATTAATTAACTTTTGTTATAGATCAAACAATAATACTGTTTAACCAATATATTTTTAGACACAGGTCACTTCCACCTGGAATTTGTTCATTAGATTTTTCAGCACGATTTACTGCATTGTTCTTGATTTCCTCACTGATTGGTAAAGACAGGATAGTCATTTGCCCTGTGAAACCCTGCAGAGTTTCTGCATTACAAGGCCCTGGAGTGCAGCTAATCTCAGAAAGGTGAGACACCATTGCACCTGTGTGAGAATGCGAAAATGACAAAGGCTGACCAGACACGTGTGGGTAAGGGAGTGGAGAAGTAGACCGCTCACACACCTCTGATGGGAACACAACATGGAAAAGCTACTTTGGAGAACCACCTACAGTATGTTAAAAATTTAAATATACACCCAGCAGGTATGATCCGGCTTTAATGCACACATCCATGCAGAGACTTTTACACAAATGTTCACAGCAGCACATCTGCAATAGCCAGAAACTTGAAACACACTATCTCATATGCATGCAATGGACTACTGCTCAGCAATCAACTGTGGACGTGCACAACCTCATGGCAGGGGGAATTTCAAAATAATTATGCTCAGAGGAAGAAGCCAGCCCCTTCCTGCAGGAAGGGGAGGGGATGTGCTGTATGACTCTGCTTCAATATATCCTATTCACTACGAAGGGAGAGTTTAATCCACACATCTACCAGAATAAAGCTGCTCAACTAAGAGATGTTTTGGAAAAACCATTATCTTAACTTTAGGTTATGTGATAGAAATGGATCCTCCAGTCACTGTGGGACATTTTTTCTAATTGCTTTTTATTTAAAATTAGAAAGACAAATTTTCTTCATGTAGAACATAGAGAATATATGAGAAGCTTCCATGAGATTTCCAGGGCAGTTGTAACAGAGGGCCCCAGACTGAGTGGCTCAAACAGGGATTTATTCTCTTGTGGCTCTGGAGGCTGCAAGTCCAATACGGAGGTGTTGGCAGGGTCGCTCTCTCCTGAGGCTTTTTTCCTTGGCTTACAGAGGGCTCTTTGCTACCTGTGTCTCTTTGCATAGCCATCCTAGGCCCATCTCAATCTTTGCACGACAGCCACATTGGATTAGGGCCCACCCGCTGCAGTGTGACCCCATCTGCAATGACTGTGTTTCCAAAGAAGGTAACACGCTGAGGAACTGACGGTGAAATGGCAATGTATGAAGGGGGGATTCAACTTATAACAAAGTTCACCCCATACTGTCATTCTGTGAAGAATATAACAGAAAGAATAAGAAAACTGCAGACCTGTTTTGAAACCTGAAAGTTGGCCCAAACCTACCTGTAAACCAGCCAGGACAGCAGGAGGTCTCCCTGCAGCTCTGGAGCAGCCTCCCTGAAGGGTTCTCTGGAAGGTGTTCTCTCCCTGCTCCTCTGGACTCCGCTCTCTGGCCCGGGGGTGCAGATCTGGCCAGGCTGGCCTGTCCCTGCTCTGCCCCTTTGGGTTGGGCCTGTGGCGCTGTGGCACCTGCACCTGCACAGGGCCTGGGCTGGAGGCATTGCTGCTTTTTAAGGTTTTGTTTGTTTCCATCCTTGCTCTGACCTTACTTTCTTCAGGCTACCACGTGAGTCAAATTCACCAGAACTTTCGTCAGAGATTGGTGTTCGAACCAGAGCTGCTGTGAAGGTTTCAAACCCTTCTAATGTAAAAAAAAAGGAAATATCCTATAGTGATCAACATTCCAAAATGAAAGAAATCTTAGTTGACAAAGGCTGACGATAGGGAAAATGGTCTGTCTTTTTTTTTTTTTTGGTTTTACAGTTCGGCTGAGGCTGGGTTTGAATCCGTCACCTTTGGTATATGGGGCCGGCACCCTACTCGCTGAGCCACAGGCAACACCCGTGGTCTGTCTTTTGAGGTAGGGAGAACGTCTTCTTTTACACATCCTGGCCAAGGCTGTGGCCTTGCTTGGGGCTGTGTGAGCCCACTTGGCCTGCAGGAGCAGGGGGGATATCCGGCTCAGGTGCTGAGGGGTTCCCAGCTGGGTGGGTGTTTGGGGACTGTCCAAGGGCTTTTCTTTTCTGCCACTGTCCTCACAGTGATCTCCTCGAGAGGCTGCCAGAGTCACGGGGACAGGGACCTGCTCTGCTGCCTGACCGTTGGCCCGACTGCACATAACACTTGCCTGCAGGACACCACACACCCCACAGCAGGTAACACGTTCATTGTGCACACTCTTTCTTCATCAGCATCATGCTCATCTCACTCAGCAGCGTCAGGCTGGACAGATGTCCTTCATCCCTGCAAATGGCACTTCCCAAACAACTGCCAAGCCACATACCCACCTGCCTTCTCCTTACACCAACCCACTTTGCTACTTGAATAGTCTTAAAAGAAAATAAAACCAACAACAAGAACCAACACAACCATGACAAGCAGAAGCTAACATGCAGAAATAAAGGATGCAGCCTGTGTAGCCCTGAGCATGCTCCGAGTGCCAGCGGCAGGGTGCACAGCACCCTGGGAGATGGTGGGGGCTGCACGTCTGACCCTTTCCTGGGCTTCATGGCCCCTTAGGAAAAGGTCTTTTAAATGAGAGGAAAAATTATTATGTGGGCTTGCCCTAGCTGAGGATTGTTCTTTCAGTATCTGCCAACTGAGAAAACAGCTGATGTCTGAAGCGGTCACTAATTCACAATGAAGGAGTGCAGTCAGGCCAATGACAACGGCAGTGCTCGCCTCCGGCCTGGGCCTTCCATTTGCAGAGGGTCTGGTGTGTTAACTGCACTAGAATCTCTCTACATTGACTGCGACACACTGGTCAGCACACGGACACGGTCAGCTTAAGGAACTAGGCCTACTGTGCAGACGCACGCAGGTGGTGCATGTCCAGTCTGTGAAAATTAGGTCAGCTGGAGGAGAAGGTGGTCAGTGTAGGCGGGTGGTCAGCTATGGCGGTTCTGCTGTAATCTGAAGCCACTTTGAAACTTGGTGGCTTCCTTGAGCTCACAACAATGCACACTGTGTGGACACCATGCCCGTCTTCTAGCTGGTTTTTGGTTCCCCAATCAGTGAGATGGGACAAAACCTGCTTGCTAACAGAATAAAAATAAATAGCATTCTTAACAGGAGAAAAAATAAATCTTTTTAAATGCAAAATGTATCAATATAACCCTTTGGGTGAAATCTGAGAAGAAAACTAGGATTCTGGGGAGAGAAAGAAGAAAGAAAATACAGAGGGAAGAGTTGGAAGGTCCCAGTCCCTGACAGAGACACTGACCACAGGGCCCAGCAGAGGGGCCGCACCACTGGACAGGGCACACCCCTCAGCCTAGCTGCCTGTGCACTCACATTAGGATGGCTGTGGGGATGATGGTGGGGGAGGCCATCCTTCTCCCTAGGCCTGCCTGTGTTACTGGGGAAACAGGGCCAGAGCTGCCCTTGGGGTCCCTGGAAAACCCACTGGGACTCGCCTCCTTGCGCTGGGTGGGAAAGAGGAGAGAGGGAAGACCTTAAGGGAGAGGGGAGTGTGTTTGCTCTGGGGACAGGGGCAGCAGGGGACCTCTCACCCGTTCCAAGAACAAAGGACATCACTGCCCTGCCCTCCCTGGCCTGGCCTCTGTCCCACTGAAATCGTGCTCCTGGTGGCAAGCTGCATTCAATCTGCAGATGCTCTGGCTGCATGAAAGTTCCCTCTCACCACAGGGGCAACATCCAGAACTAAATAACTG
Source organism: Perodicticus potto (assembly GCA_963574655.1). Taxonomy (NCBI): domain Eukaryota; kingdom Metazoa; phylum Chordata; class Mammalia; order Primates; family Lorisidae; genus Perodicticus; species Perodicticus potto. Next base: position 1,892 of record CAUYRH010165396.1, on the reverse strand, counting down.
CAGGTGAGCAGTTCTGGGTATACAGTTTGGGACCAAAGATGACTTTATAATAATAGAAGGAGACAATTGGGTGGGTGGGGAGGGGTGTACCTTATAAATAGATTATAAGCCTGAAGTGAGTTTAACTTTTATAAACCCCTGTGCTTCTCTGGCCCACCCCAGTGACATTGTTAACAGTGTCTGGATGCTGTATTGCAAAAAACTAATATCCATTTTTTTTTTTTTTTTTTTTTTGCAGTTCGGCTGAGGCTGGGTTTGAACCCACCACCTTCCGCATATGGGACCGGCGCCCTACTCGCTGAGCCACAGGCATCGTCCCCTAATATTCATTCTTTCTTGATTTTTTCTTTCATTCAAAGTTGAAGAACAAATAAAGCTTAAATTTTCTGAGTTTCCATGTCAAGGACTAAACTCCTTTTAGAAAGTTATAAATTGGGTAGAGTAGAAGTCTGATTTAAATGGCGGCTCACTTGGAAATCCAGAGCTTCTGTTTGATGCACAGAGTGAACCCAAGCCCGGCCTCTGCATCCCTGAAGAAGGCAGGCTGGTTGCCCACAACCATGCAGCCAGCTAACCCTGAGTTTTCCAAACCAAAAGGTAGTGGGAGGTTTTCTTTTTTTTTTGTAGAGACAGAGTCTCACTTTATCACCCTTGGTAGAGTGCCATGGCGTCACATAGCTCACAGCAACCTCCAACTCCTGGGCTTAGGCGATTCTCTTGCCTCAGCCTCCTGAGTAGCTGGGACTACAGGCACCTGCCACAACGCCTGGCTATTTTTCTGTTTTGCAGTTAGCCCAAGGCCAGGTTTGAACCTGCCACCTTCGGTATATGGGGCCGGCACCCTACTCGATGAGCCACAGGCGCCGCCCTTTATTTATTTATTTTTTGGCAGTTTTTGGCCAGGGCTGGACTTCAACCTGCCATCTCCGGCATATGGAACTGGCACTCTACCCCTTTGAGCCACAGGTGCCGCCCTGGTAGTGGGAGTTTTTAAAGCCACTCCCACTCCACCTGAATCTGTGGTTTAGGTGCCAAGTGGAGCAGGATGGGAGCCCACAGGAAGTGCTGGTTTGAAGGGTCAGAGAGTCATCAAAGGGATCTGCTGGACCCTGAGGGGGAAGAGACTGAGGCCAGGAAACCAGGCTGTTCCCTTCTTTTGTTGATTGTTGTGACTTTGTGGTGGGATCTCCCCAGCTCCCGCCAGGAGCACTGGCTCTTCAAAGAGGATTGTGTGGATTTGTGGAATATGACAATTACTAATTATACATATATTTTTATGTTCCTGCCCAGTGTGCCAAATTCCCTTTGAGGAGCTTGGGGAAGTCAGGTGGGTGCTATTTTCAGAATCTGTCCAACACTGCATGGTCTGGCTGTGTGCACCTGCAGTCCCAGATACTCAGGAGGCTGAAAGGAGAAGATCACTTGAGCCTAGGAGTTTGAGGTCAGCCTGGGAAGTACAGTGAGACCCTTGCCTCTAAAAAGAGAAGATGGGCACAGGCGTTGTGGCGGGTGCCTGTAGTCCCAGCTACTTGGGAGGCTGAGGCAAGAGAATCACCCAACCCCAAGAGCTGGAGGTTGCTGTGAACTGTGATGCCACAGCACTCTACCAAGGGCAACAAAATAAGACTCTGCCTCTGAAAAAAAAAAAAAGAGAGAGAGAGAGAGAAGATGGAAGCCGTCAAAAATTAAATAAATAGGAGGAGGAGCCAAGATGGCGGCAGAGTAACAGCTTCCTTGCAACTGGGCACGGTGAGACTGGGGAGAGAAGAATTCAGGCATCTCTGGCTGGCGAGATCTGCCCAGAAACATTCCTTTGGGGACATAGGGAGACAGCATGAGACTTCTGGACCCCCGAGGAAGGCAAAAGCAGTGGAGATCTGGCAAGTGCTTGC
>CAUYRH010165394.1:0-11613 GCA_963574655.1 Perodicticus potto | reverse complement strand
CTATTCAGTTCTTCTACTACATGCTTCTTGATTTTCTGCTTAGAAGTTCTATTAGTTGCTGAGAGGATGGTGTTCAAGTCCCCAACTTTAGTTTTGTATTTTTCTATTTCTTCTTTCAGTTTTATCAGTTTTTGCCTCATGTATTTTGAGCCTTTGTTTTGGTAGGTGGATATGGAGGAACACATATGTCTTTTTGGTGCATCGATCCTTTTATGATTATTTAATATCCTTCTTTGTCTCTAGTAAGTTCCTTGGCTATGACATCTGCTTTATAGAATATTAGCATAGCCACTCATGCCCTTTTATGTTTGCATGGTAGACCTTTGTTTTCAACCTGTCAATGAGTTTTATAAACAGCAAATATGTTATTTAAAAAACAAAACCCTCTACCAATTTCTGCCTTTTAATTAGCATATTTAGACCATTGACATTTAAAGTAATTATTGATATGTTAGGGCTTAAGTGAGATATTTTGTTGTTTGTTTTCTATTCTCTCTGTTTCTTTTTTCTTGTTTCCTGTGTGTCACCTGAACATTTGGTTTTAGTGTTTCTAAGTGTAGTTATGTTATTTTCAGCCATCTAGCTATTGTTTCTTTCATGTCCTTGGAGTTCCTTCCATGCACTTGAAATTCGGGATTAGCCAAGGATTTTAGGGGCACTCTCCACAGTTCCATTTTCACCTGTCTTCCCTCCTTAATTTCCAGCTACTCGGTCAGGTCTAAAATCTGTCCTCTGACACTTAGAGTCAAAAATAATGTAATTTGCTGATTAAATTCAAGCCGTCATGTGACATAAGTACTGGGGTTTGCTCTCAGGAGAAAAGGCATATAATTATGGATATCAACTAATGAAATTCTCTTTTTAAAGGGTCAAATCTCTTCCAGTTTCTGTCTGTTTTTGTTCAGTCACCAATCTATTCAACACTCAGGCTTTTCAAGTAGCAATGTTAAAAATATTTTGTCTAGAGTTTATAATTTCTATCTATGGGAAGGTTAATCTAGTACAACATACTTTGTCATTACTAGAACCAGAACTCCTTTCCTTCTCTCCTTTACTTCAGAGCATCATCATTTCTGAGCTAGGCTATTGTAATAGACTTCTGATTGGCTTCCGTACCTCCAGTTACCCTTGTAATTCATGCTATCATCACTGCCAGAGTGATTTTTCTTTTTTTTTTTTTTGAGACAGAGCCTCAAGCTGTCACCCTGGATAGAGTGCTATGGCATCACAGCTCACAGCAACCTCAAATTCCTGGGCTCAAGCGAGTCTCCTGCCTCTGCCTCCCAAGTGGCTGGGACTACAGGCGCCCACCACAGCGCCCGGACATTTTTTGGTTGCAGCCATCTTTGTTGTTTGGCGGGCCCGGGCTGGATTCGAACCCACCAGCTCAGGTGTACGTGGCTGGCACCTCAGCCCATTGAGCCACAGGCGCCGAGCCGCCAGAGTGATTTTTCAAAGATGAATATCTGATCCTGGTATCCTCTGGTTATGATTTTTTTCAGTTCCCTTCCTCTCACCCCCTAATATACAAGATGAAGTCAAAATTCCGTAGCATGACCAATCTCCTGCTTATCTCTTCAGCTTTATATTTGGATAGCTGCTCACTCTCCTTGACATCTACCTTTTTACCAAATTTCTTACTTGCAGTTTCTCCATTATGCCCTGCTGTCATGTTTTGGTGCCTTTGAAACATGTCTTCTTCCTGATATTAAATCAGGGTGGCGCCTGTGGCTCAAAGGAGTAGGGCACCGGCGCTATATGCTGGAGGTGGCGAGTTCAAACCCAGCCCCGGCAAAAACCTGCAATAAATAAATAATAAAACAAATCAAACAAAAGAAATGAACTGAAGACAATATATTGTGATAATAATGATAATAGAGAACATTTATTGAGATAATTCTATGTGCCGTGTGCTGTAATAAGAGCTTTTGTAAAAGTATTTCTCACTTAGTCTTCACAATCTTATATGGTAAGCACCTTATAATCTTCACTTTATATATTACAAAACTGTGCCTCAGATATATTAAGTGGTTTAGTAGGTCTATTCTAAAAATCAGGCTATGCTCTTGTGTCTCCCACTTAAGCAAAGTATACTTATAGGGCTAGGAAATGGAAGAACTAAGATTGCCTCTGAGAGTTAAACTGTTGAATTAACATAAGATGAATATTAACAGAGATATGCAATGACACCTTAATAAGACAGAACAACTCCCTTGCTAACAAGGCTTGACTGTAATCTGATGAGAGTCATTGGCATATCTAAATAAAAATAATAAATGAAATAATGTGTCAAAAAGAAGGGTAGCTGGTTAACTAGGGATGCTGCTGTTGTTTGGATATGGTTTGTGTGTCCCCACAAAAGCTCATGTTGAGATTTGATTCTCAGTGTGGCAGTGTTAGGAGGTAGGGCCTAGTAAAATATGCTTGGATTTTGAGGACATATCCCTCATGAATGAATGGCTTGGTGCTATTCTTAGAGTAGTGAATGAGTTCTTTTGTCAGACTGGATTAGTTCTCACAGAGATGGATTAGTTCCCATGATAGCAGATTATTATAAAGCCAGGATGCCCCTCAGGTTTTTCTCTCAGCACATGTCCACTTCCATTCTGACCATCTCTGCCATGTTGCAAAGCAGTATAAAAGCCCTTGCAGGAATCCAGGCCATGCCTTTGAATTTCTAAGCCTACAGAACTTTGAGCTAAATAAACCTCTTTTATTTATAAATTATATAGTCTCAGGTATTCTATTATAGCAACACAAAATGAAATAAAGAAGACACATACACAAAAAGAACCACAGAGACAAATATTAGCAGCCTCCTCCAGACACTTTCCCAAAACTATGGTACCTTGGCCTAAGGACTACCCCTCACAACCAGTGTGAAGAGAGAGATTTCCATTTTTCTTGGCCACAATTCCACTACTGGGCATTTATTCAAAAGCAAAAAAAAATCAGTAAATCAAAGGGATATCTGCACCCTCATGTTCACTGCAGTATTTTTCACAATAGTCAGGATATGGACTCAACCTTGGTGTCCAGGAACAGATGAATAGATTTTTTTAAATGTGGTGCATATGCACAATGGAATACTACTTGACCATAAAAATCTTATCATATGCAGCAACATGGAATGGAAGACGTTATGTTAAGTGAAATAAGCCAGGAACAGATAAACACTACATGTTCTCATTCATAGTGAAAGCTAAGAAAATGTTGATCCCATCAAAGTGAAAAGTAGAACAGAGGGTACTGGTGGGGGGAACGTAGGCAGAAGGAGGAACTAGGCAAGATTTGTTAAAAGATACAAAATTACATCTAGATAGAGGGACTAAGTTCTAGTATTCTACATCACTGCAGGATGAGTATATTTAACACTAGTACACAGTTTCAAATAGCTAAAAGGAGGATAGGAATGTTTAGAAAACAAAGAAATGATAAATGTTTGAGATAATGGATATGCTAATTACCCTGATCTGATCACTCTACATTATATGTATCCTAACATCACTATGTACCCCATAAATATGTACAATTATTATAGGTCAATTAAAAAAATTCTTGTACAGATGACGGGCCCTCTAAAAAAATTTAAAAATAAATACATTTAAAAATATGATTTTGTATATTTAAATCATACTACTAGCTCTCTTCACTCTTATTTCATGCTCACTAAACCAGCTTCTCACTTTAGTTTTGACTTCTATTCTTTGCCACACATAAGAGAACAAACAGGTATGGTTTGTATATATGTTTTTTAACCATGAAAGGAATCAGCCTAAGAGAACAAGCTGACAATGGGGTCATGGCTAGGATGGCAGAGAAAAAGATGGGCCCATCCTGAGTCCTACATGGTATTAGAAAACCACTAAATTAAGCAGCCTAGAACCTTCCCTGTCACTAGAGCTCTTATTATGAGTGAGAAAATTATACGTTCTTTATTGTTTAAGTCAGTTAATTTTTGGGTTTTCTGTTATATGTTGCCAAAAGCAACCCAACTTACACAGTGTGGCAAATGCCAGAGTCTTTAATGAATGTGAGGTGGGGGTGGAAGAGAGTGCAAGTGGTGGGGGCTGGGGGTTACTGGGGTGATGGTAGTGAGGTGAGGGTGAGGTGGTGATACAGTTTATGACATGAGTCTCATGAACAGGATTTTAACATAAAGATGGGAAGTAATGGCTTATAAGAGAAAATAGACAGTAAGATGGATAGCTATCTCACATTCTTGATATGTACAGTATAAAAAAAAATGTGGGAGAAGGGATGTGCTAAGATACCATCTAGATTGTAGATGGCAGGAATTTGATGGAATATTTTAAGAGGCTGAGAGGACTTTGCTGACAACAGAATGTGAGTTTCAGAGAGGACTGTGGAACAGTTGATCTGGATGAAAAGAAGGGAGGATTTTGAGATCTGGTCAGTTAAGAGGAAGTACAGCATCATAAAAGGTGGGCATCCTGACAGTGATGAATGATGTGTAAGCACTACCTGTCTGCTCCATATCCATTCCATGCTCTCCCCCTATAAATGATGTTGCTCAAGTGTCCTTGCCAACTGGCTTTGGCTAATAGGAAACTCTGGTGGAAGATGAATATGGAAGGATGGGTAAGCCAAAGTATTTTCCCCCCTTTTTCTTTCAGGGGGCATTTTCTAGTAGTGAATACTTCTTGCTCTATAGTTCCAGCTCCCCCTGGACATTTTCTCCATCATGATTCCAGATCCCACCAGTTGCCCTTGGCATTACCTCCTCCTCTGTGTTTCTCCAGTGCTGGAGATGGTGAGGGCTTCCTGTTGTGGCTAATCTCTGTGCTGCTTTGTCATCCCCTGTTGGGCTCCCAAGCTTTTCTATAACATGTGTTACTAATTTCCTGCATTAAATTTCCTCTGTTTTAAATATCTAGAATGATTTGTTATTTCTCTGACTGATACCAGCGTCAACAGTGGCTTGACTGTGGCTAGTGCTGCATCCTTTCCTAAAATCATGTTAGATTTTGAATGTAGTGTTTGGGCCAGGAATTCCTATGACATAGCTTAGTTCCTGGCCTCTCTGGTTTTACTTTCTTAAGGAGTATTACTTCAGGACCAAAATATTTTCCTGGGACAATTTAGTACTGATAGTGTTATTTAAGAATCATTTTAGAAATCTATTGAGATACCAGGATGGCCTTTTGAATAACAATTATGGGAAAAGTTGGCTCTTTTTTAGAGGCCTGTTAAGGGAACCATCATGAGATTAAAAAGCTGGAAATGCCCCTGATCTAAGAGAAATCACTGGCTACTTTGAGATTCAAAATGGGAGGGGTTTAAAATCAGATGGTACTGTCCAACAAATTTAACTTGTCACATCTATTTCCATGTCCCACAGTAAGTACCACAGAAAAGCAGGCCTCCTCCTACTATTCAAGACCTTTGTTTTTCAGCCTTCATCATCTCACATACATATATTTTGAGACAGAATCTCACTATGTTGCCCTCAGTAGAGTGCTGGAGCGTCACAGCTCACAACAACCTCAAACTCTTGGGCTTAAGCAATTCTCTTGCCTCAGCCTCCCAAGTAGCTGGGACTACAGGTGCCTTCCACAATGCCCAGCTATTTTTGTTGTTGTTGTTGTTGTTGTTGTTGTTGTCATTGTTGTTTAGCAGGCCTGGGCCAGGCTCAAACCCACCTGCCTTGGTATATGTGGCCAGTGCCCTAACCACTGAGATATGAGTGCCAAGCCTCATCTCACATTTCTTAATGTGTTTTCTATCCTACTGATGCAGACCTTAACCATTGGTCTCCCTAGGTAGGCATGCCCCTGATTTCTCTGGCTTCAACATATTTATTTCCTCCTTGGCTATAATCTAGAATGTTCCTCCAGCTATGCTATCTTTGGCTTTCAGGTAATTTCTTACTCCACCCTATTGGTCCAGCAAGTTCTGAAGGCCACTTGGCCACCTTACCTCAGGGTTTTATGGATGGTGCTTCACTAGGTTGTTTCAAGTTCTAGAAGTGGCATCATAACTGTAGGTGGGGTGCATGTAAGCCACCTATGGAAAGAGGACATTCAGCTCTGACTATAATGGTCATATGCTTCTTTTTCCTGACCTAGCATCAGGGGATTAATCTCTACCAAATTAGTTCATGTGATTCAAATGTGGAAAGCCATCCATTTGCCACATTCATAGGGTTAGGTAAATGACCTATCCTAGATAATTAGAGTCCTTCTTTCTCTTGACCATCGTAATTAGTCGAGGATGAGTTAATAAATGTTTGGCCAATGAAATTCCTCCTCAGTATTTTTGTGCAACTATTGGGAAATATGCATTTTTTTCTCTCTGAGATAAAAGACACTAATGGACCATGTAAGCCTGGAGCTGAGAGAGGCCATCTTTATCACCCAAACCCAATGGTGAAATCCAACACAGAAAGAAGCAGAGCCAAGAGATGGAGAGACACAGATAGGGGTGATATAGTTTGCTATCTGCGTCTAGCTGTGTCTGTAGCTAGTTGTACTCTTGTACTTCCCCTTTTGGCTTCTTACACCACTTCTGGTTGGACTTCTGTCACTTGCAACCAAGTGAGTCCTGACAGCAGCACTCAAACTCTTACTTTTCAAATTTCACCTTAGGGAGATATTGATGTAAATAGGCCAAGGCAATTTAAGATATGTTAATGCTAGGTGAAGTCATGGAATTTATGAAGATGTTAAGTGAGGCAAATTGTAAGATTTTGTCCCTTCTCTGCCTTCCCTACCACAATTCATAAAATCCTGAAATGACAGGTAAATTACAGAGGTTAAACCTATTTGAGTTACCTGTGTCTGATCTGGAAAACACTCTTCTTTGTCTTCTCCTGGATCTCCTGGAGAGTTTCCTTAATGAAGATTGGACTCTTTGAAAATTGTCCAGGGTTTAGAATCAGAAGTCACACATGGTACCTTCAAGAATCATGTCATAAAGAGTGCACAGGATTGAGTGAGGAGAGATGGCAGCTATGGTCACACTACTGTGTCTAAGGTAGTCCTGTCCAGAGTCTCTGAGCTAACATTCTTTGGCTTTGAGGAGCCAGTACAGCAAGGTATAATCTTGGGTTTTAGAATCACGTAGGCCTGTTTTCCATTTCTATTTCTTCCATTTCCTAGTTGGGTGATCCTGACAAAAATCACTTCACTTCTCTGAGCCTTAGTTTCTCCAATTCTAAAATGAAGAATGTGCCCTGTAAGGCCATACATGAAAAAACCATAGCTAACATACTCAATGGTAAAAGACTGAAAGATTTTCCTCTAAGATCAGGATCAAGTCCTATTATCACTTGTATTCAACATAATACTGGAGTAAATAAAATATCAATACCTCTGGTCAAGATGACTGCAATAGCTTTTTAATGAATATCCCTGCTACTCTTGCCCCCTACTATCCATTTCCCACACAGCAACCAGAAAGTTAAAAATTAACTGTATTGAGTTATAATTTATGTACAATAAGTGATCAACTCAAGAGTATGATTTAGATGGTTTGATGGTGCAATTTGACAGTATTATTTGATGAGTTTTGACAGATGTATGCAACCATGAAAATACCAATGCAATCAAGATACAAAACATTTTCATCATTCCCAAAAGACTCCTCATGGGTCATTGCAATCCTGTCCATCCTGCACATCCATCCTCACAGCTGGAGTGACCATTTTAGTGTGTAATTCAGGCCATGCTATTCCTCTATTTCATGCTCAGTGATGGAGCCCTCCCATCCCACAGGAAATTATATCTAAATTTCTTCCATGTCCTTTCAACACCTTTAATGTCCTGAATCTTGTCACCTCATATCATATGGTCCTTCTATCATTACTATTACTGGCCTCCCTTGTGTTCACAAAATCTGTCAAGCCCTTTCACACCTCTAGGCCTTTGTTGTTGTTTCCTCTGCTTGAAATCCTCCTTCTTCAAGTATAAAGGCCTGTCACCTTTCACATCTCACTTAAAATGCAACTACCTCAGAGAAGTCTTTTTTAACCATCCATAAAAAATGGGCTCCCCTAATTACTCTTTCTCAGGGTATCCCTAAATACCCTGTTTCTTTCCTTCACAGCCCTCATTTATTTATTTACATTCTCTGTAGTGTCTGTCTCACTCTGTTGACTGTACTCTCTGTGGTAGAAAAATCATGAATTTTTTTTCCACCATTGTAAGTGCTGCCTAGTACTTAGCAGACATTCAAAAAATATTTGTTGGGGGGGAAGAGGCAAGATGGCTGACTGAAGCCAGCTTTCAGCAGAGACTCCTGTCAAGAGGGAGAAATAATGGCCAGAACCAACCCAGTAAAGCAGAAGATTGGGAACTGAGCTGGAAGAGAGGATTGATAGGTTCACATAACTCCTGCTGAGGCAAGCTGGGACTCCAAGGCAACAAATTTCAGGTACAAAATCCATCCCTAAGAGGACAGGAATCCTTCCTCCAACCCATGAGAGTGGTTTGAGGTGAATAGTGAACAGAGGACCTTTTGTGTCACCAAAGGGGAGAGAATAACCGAGGGCCAGGACTCCCTCCACAGAGAGATACTGCTACAAGCCCAGGCAGTCTCTTGCCTGGGACAAAAGTTGATCTAATATTCTCCCTACCTTCCTGAACTCCCAATCCACCCCTCCCCCCTCTCCCGGCGGTCTGGAAGACTACCCCCTGCAGAATCCAGAGTGTCTGGCATGGGGTGGGGCATCTCATTGGCTGTGGGGCAGTTGCACTGAAACTATAACTTAAATACAGGTGGGGAGTCACAAGGGGAGAGAAACTTGCCCTGTGTTGGAAAGAGCATAGTGCAGGACCCACACCACTGACCACCAGGGACCACTGCGGTGCCTGCCGGCACTCCGTGGACTTCTGCTACTGCCCACCAGCTCTCAGGCTCCTGCAACCCATGGCCAGCAGCTGGCAGCTCCACCCTCTGGCTCCTGCTCAGCTCCTGTGGCCAGTGAGGCCAGTGGCCTGCAGGCAGCCGTGGCTCAGCCCTCTGGCTCCCTGCCCAGCTCCAGCAACCTATGGCTAGCAACCAGCAGCTAAGTCCTCCAACACCCCACTCGACTTTTGTGACCCACCACTGGTGGTCAGGGCTCTGCCCTCCAGCTCCCCACCTAGCTCCTGCAACCTGCACACAGCAGTACCCCAGACTGGAGGCACCACCCCCAACAGTGGCAGTGCCAGCCCTGATGGAGGTGATGGGCCCATGACCCCTCCCACTGGGGTCAAATTGGGAGAGACACCTCCCCAATTCTGTGGAACACAAGGCAACTGGACCTGGCCTGCAGGGGTTCCAGAGGTGGAGTGTGGCCAAGGCAGAGGTGTGTTCTCTGAGGGAGAGAACCACACTCCTCCACAGGAACCTCTGGCTGGGTACAGATGCAGGTGAAACATTCCTCAGTTTCCAATGAGCACCAGAGGGAATCAGGCCTAAAATCCTCCCACCTGCAGGTCACACAGTGAGACAGCCCAGTGAGGAGGCATTGTCTCCTCTTTGGTTTAGGTGCAAATCCCTGGTGTACTTAAGTATTAGAGAGAGCTGGGCTGCAGCCCTGTGGGGTAAACAGTGACTGGGAGTGAAGGTGATGCAAAATGGGAAAAGCGGCACCAGCCCCCCTGGAATAATTCTTTTGCTGGGCAGGCCTTTATAACTCCATGGACCTCTGGAGCAAATCACACTTGAGCTATCAGTGGACCCCTGCTGTACAGTTGCTGGAGACCTTTTGAACTCTCCCACTTGATCTGTGTTTGGGCTGACTGGGACAATTGCTTTGGGACTCTTGATCTGGGCTGATCACTAGGTGATGCTCCAAAATTATATCCTGGTTGTGTTGTAGAGGGAGGGTCTGAGTCTTCTCTCCCAGTTATTTCCAGTGGGGGGTAGGGTGTCTTAATTGCTTGTATTTCTCCACAGCTGAGATTTCAACCCAAAGTCACTGATCCACTAGGATTGGTCAGAGTCTAGCTAAATACAAGAGAGACCCACCTAACCCCATCCTACCAAGCTGATCCCCAGAGACTCAGGCTGCAGTACTTAACAGGACCTTGGTAAAGCCATAGGAGAAAAGCCACAGTCACCAGTACCAGCACTCTGGTAAAGGGCTGGTTAACTACATCTCTAGGAGCACTCAATTTAATTCCACATTCCCAGCCTTTATAAACAAATGGTGAAAAATTACAATGGGGTGGAATCAGTGGAAAAACTTGGGCAACATGAATAACCAGAGTAGATCAACTCCCCCAAAGTACAACAAAAAAGATGCAACAGAAGATCCTATTCATAAACAAACAGCTGAGATGTCAGAAATTGAGTTCAGAATTTGGATAGCAAACAAGATTAACAGAACTGAAGTAAAATTGGAATTAGAAGTTCAAGGAGAAATTCAAAAGCTGGCTCAAGAATTCAATGAATTCAAAGATAAAATCCCCAAAGATTTTGACAAATTGAGGCAACAATTTGCATCCCTCAAAGACCTGAGAAATACAGTAGAATCCCTCAGTACTAGAATGGAGCAGACAGAAGAAAGGATCTCGGACATTGAAGACAAAAGCTTTTAAACCTCCCAAATGCTCAAAGACAAGAGAAATGGAGAGCAAAGACGAATCATTCCCTGAGAGAGTTGTGGGACCACTCTGCAAAAGCAAACATTCGCCTTATTGGAATTCACGAAGATGATGAGAATGATCTGAAAGGCACAGATGCGCTACTCCAAGAGATTTTAGAGGAAAACTTTCCAACCATGGCAAGAGATTCTGAAATTCAGACAGCAGACAGTTTCAGAACCCCAGCACGACTCAATCCAAATAAAGCATCTGATAGACACATTATAATGAACTTCACTAAAGTTAATATGAAAGAGAAAATCTTGCAAGCAGACAGATGTAAGAAAATTATAACCTACAAGGGGAAAAATATTAGAATGACTGCAGATCTTTCTGCTGAAACTTTTCAAGCCAGAAGAAGATGGTCATCAACCTACAATTGCCTAAAAAAAAACAACTTTCAGCCCAGGATTCCGTATCCAGCTGAAGTGAGTTTCATTTATGATGGAGAAGTCAAATGCTTTAATGACATTCACATGTTGAAGAAATTTGCCAACACTAAACCAGCTCTTCAAGACATTCTCAGACCCATCCTCCATAATGACCACCACAATGCTCTACCAACAAAGTAAACTCAGTCAGAAACTATTGATCAAAACCCACCTTCCACAGTGGCAAAAGGATTAAAAACATCTACTGGTCTTTTGAAAAACTATACACCCAAAATATTACCTGGCTTATCAATACTCTAAATTAACGTGAATGGCTTAAATTGTCCACTAAAGAGGCACAGGTTGGCTGACTGGAAACAAAAACTTAGGCCAGATATCTGCTGCATACAAGAATCTCATCTTATCTTAAATGATAAATATAAACTCAGGGCGAAGGTATGAACATCTATAATCCAGGCAAATGGAAAAAAAAAATCAGGGGTTGCAATTTTATTTGCAGATACATTAGGCTTTAAACCAACAAAAGTAAGGAAAGACAAGGATGGTCACTTCATGTTTGTTAAGGGAGACACTCAACATGATGAGATAACAATTATTAACATTTATGTGCCCAACTGAAATGCTCCTTA
>CAUYRH010165393.1:0-23609 GCA_963574655.1 Perodicticus potto | reverse complement strand
CCCCCCCCCCCCCCCAGGGGAAGCGCAGAGGGAAGGAGGGCTGGGGGTGGGGGTCTCAGTGTGTGACATACCTTGTGGGGGCAGGACACAGTTATAAGAGGGACTTAACCTAACAAATGCAATCAATGTAACCTGGTTTCTTGTACCCTCAATGAATCCCCAACAGTAAAAAAAAATAAAAAAAATTTTTTCTAATCTTTCCTGTACCTGGTGAAAGTCGTACAAGAAGCCAAAAGTAGGTTCACAGTTGTATACAATACAGAACACCTGTTGATGTTTTCTATTATTGTATCTTCAGTTACAAGGGAAAATGAGTTATAAAATTATCCCCTTTATTAAAAATCAGTTCATCTAACACTTTGTATGAAAGTAGCATTCTTTTCTACTGAAATGCAATAATCTTCCGATTTAATTATTATTCTAAGGCTGTGAATATTTGCTTTGCAATGTTGTAGTAATTTTCAAAACCAGAGAGTCTAAGCTCATTAAAGAATTTTAATAACTCAAAAGAAAAAAAAAAAAAGAAAAGAAAAGATACTGGTCTGTAGTTTACTTCCTTTATTTTTTTCCTCTTTTAGAGGCAGAGTCTTTGCTTATGTTGCCCAGGCTAGAGTGCTATGGAATCAGCCTTGCTCATAGTAACCTAAACTCATTCCCTGTTTTCTTCTAGTAGTTTTACAGTTTCAGTTGTGTGTTTAAGTCTTTACTCTATCTGGATTTGATTTTTGTGCACAGTGAGAGAATAGGGGTCCAGTTTCATTCTACTTCTTATGGTCATCTTATTTTCCCAGCACCATTTATTGAAGAGTATGCCCTTTCCCTCGTGTATGTTGTTTTGTTTTGTTTGAGACCCATTCTCACTATGTTGCCCTTGGTAAAGTGCCATGGTGTCATAGTTAACAGCAACATCAAACTCTTGGATTTAAGCGATTCTCTTGCCTCAGCCTTCCAAGTAGCTGGAACTACAGACTCCTGCCACAATGCCCGGCTAGTTTTTTTTTGTTGTTGTTGTAGTTGTCATTGTTTGGCAGACCTGGGCTGGATACATTTGGCCCATGCTCTAACCACTGATCTATGGGCACCGAGCCTGTTTTGTTTTATTTTGTTTTGTTACAGGGTCCCACTCTGTCTCCTGGGCTAAAGTGCAGTGGTGTCATCATAGCTCATGGCCACCTCAAATTTCTGGGCTTCAATGATCCTCCTGTCTCAGACTCCTGAGCAGCTGAGACTATAGGTGCATGCCACCACACCTGGCTAATGTTGCTATTGTTTTGTAGAGATGGGTTCTCACTGGTGCTCAGGCTGGTTTCCAACTTCTGACCTCAAGAGATCCTCCTGCCTTTCCCTCCCAAAGTGCTTGGATTATAGGTGTGAGCCATTGCCCCTGGCCCCAATGTAGGTTTTTTTTCTTTTCTTTTTCTTTTTTTTTTTTTTTTGAGACAAAGTCTCACTATGTCACCCTTGGTAGAATGCCATGGCATCACATCTCACAATAACCTCAAACCCTTAGACTTAAGCAATTCTCTTGCCTCAGCCTCCCCGTTATAATGCCCAGCTATTTTTTTTTTCTTTTAAACAGAGCCTCAAGTTGTCACCCTGGGTAGAGTGCCATGGCATCACAGCTCACAGCAACCTCCAACTCCTGGGCTCAAGCAATTCTCCTGCTTCCGCCTCCCAAGTAGCTGGGATTACAGGCTCCTGCCACAACGCCTGGCTGTTTTTTGGTTGCAGCCATCATTGTCGTTTGGTGGGCCTGGGCTGGATTTGAACCCGCCAGCTCAGGTGTATGTGGCTGGCGCCTTAGCCGCTTGAGCCACAGGCGCCGAGCCAGTGCCCGGCTGTTTTTTGTTGGAGTTGTCATTGTTGTTGAGCTGGTCCAGGCTGGCAGCTTTGGAGTATGTGACTGGCGCCGTAACCACCGTTCTACGGGCACCGAGCTCCAACGTATGTTCTTGATGGCTTTGTCAAAAATCAATTGCCTGTAAATATGTGGATTTTTCTATTGCACTTTATATTCTGTTCCATTGTTCTGTGTGTTTCTTTTTATACCAATACCATGCTGTTTTGGTTGCCATAGCCTTGATATATATGTATTTGAGATAGTCTCTACTCCTGGATAGTGCTGTGGAGTCATCATAGCTCACAGCAACTCAAATTCTTGGGCTCAAGAGATCCTCTTGCCTCAGCCTCCCAACTAGCTGGGATTACAGATGCCTGCTACAACACTTGGCTGATTTTTCCTGTTTTTAGTAGAGATGGAGTCTCAGTCTTGCTCAGGCTGGTTTCAAACACCTGAGCTGAAGCAATCCACACGCCTTGGCCTCCCAGAGAGCAAGGATTACAGGAGTGAGCCACTGTACCTGCCCAATATTTTGAAGTGAAGTAGTGTGATGCCTCCAGCTTTGTTCTTTTTGTTCAGAAAGCAAAGCTTTGGATATTTTGGCTCTGAATTTTAGGATTGTTTTTCTTTTCTCTCTCTCTCTCTTTTTTTTTTTTTTTTGTAGAGACAGAGTTTTACTTTATCGCCCTGGGTAGAGTGCTGTGGCGTCACACAGCTCACAGCAACCTCCAACTCCTGGGCTTAGCCAATTCTCTTGCATCAGCCTCCTGAGTAGCTGGGACTACAGGAACCTGCCACAACACCCAGCTATTTTTTTTGTTTTGCAGTTTGGCTGGGGCCAAGTTTGAACCCACCACTCTTGGTATATGGGGCTGGCACCCTACTCACTGAGCTACAGGCGTTGCCCTAGGATTGTTTTTCTTTTTCTTTTTTCTTTTTTTGAGACAGAGTCTCAAGCTGTCACCCTGGATAGAGTGCTGTGGCATCACAGCTCACAGCAACCTCCAATTCCTGGGCTCAAGCGAGTCTCTTGCCTCTGCCTCCCAAGTAGCTGGGACTACAGGCGCCCAGCTCAACGCCCAGCCATTTTTTGGTTGCAGCCGTCATTGTTGTTTGGCGGGCCCAGGCTGGATTCGAACCCGCCAGCTCAGGTGTATGTGGCTGGCGCCTTAGCCCGTTGAGCCACAGGCGCCAAGCCTGTTTTTCTTTTTCTATGAAAAATGACATTGGTATTTTGATAGGGATTGAGTCGAATTTATAGATTGCTTTGGGTGGTATAATCATTTTAACAATATTCTTCCAGTACATAAGGATGGGATATAAAAAATATGTTTCCTGTAGGCAGTGTATAGTTGGATTATGTTTTTTAATTCATTCAGCTAGTCTATATCTTTTTTTTTTTCCTGCGGTTTTTGGCTGGGGCTGGGTTGAACCCATCACCTCCAGCATATGGGTCCGGCGCCTTACTCCTTGAGCCACAGGTGCCACCTAGTCTATATCTTTTAAGTGCAGAATTTAATCCATTTATATTTAAGGTGGTTATTGATTTGTGAGGTTTTGTTCCTGTCACTTTCTGGTTGTCTGTATTTGTTGGTCCTTTTTTTTCCTTTTACCGTTTGTCTTTGTGGTTTGATGGTTTTCTATAATGGTACCCTTTGAGTCCTTTCTCTTCCTCATTTTTGTGTATTTCATGATGGTAAATGTTACTCTTTTGTGTTCAGGCTTAGGACTCCCTTGCGCATTTATTGTAGGGCTGGTCTAATGGTGATGAATTACCTCAACTTTTGCTTATCTGGGAAAGACTTTATCCTCATTTATAAAGGGTAATTTTGCTGGATATAATGTCCTTAAATGTCAGGTTTTTTTTTTCTTTCAGCATTTTGCATATGTGATTTTTCTCCTGATCCGTAAGGTTTCTGCTGAGAAATTTACTGTTAGTCTGATGGAGGTTCCTTTGTAGGCAACTAGACTTTTACTGATTTTATTTTATTTAGTTATTAATTTTGAGTCAAAATCTCACTATGTCTCTCTTGGTAGAGTGCAATGGTGTTACAGCTCACAGCAACCTCAAACTCTTGGGCTTAAATGATTCTTTTGCCTCAGCCTCCCAAATAGCCTGGCTATTTTTTGTTGCAGTTGTCATTGTTGTTTTAGCTGGCCTGGTCCAGTTTCCAACCCGCCAGCCTTGGTGTATGCGCCTGGTGTTGTAACTACTGTGCTATGGGCACCAAGCCACTTTCACTGATTTTAGAATTACCTCTTTGTTTTTGATGTGAGTTTTGCCAAGGAGAAGACTTTTTTACATTGTATCTCTTTCAGGATTTCTGAGCATCTCATATCTGATGTCTAAATCTCCTGCTAGACTTGTAATGTTTTTGTCTATTATTTTATTTTATAGGTTTTCTAAACTTTTCATTGTTATTTTTACTTCTGGGATATCCATAACTTGAATACTTTGGATGTCAGCATGGCAGCATTGTCCTGGACAGGTGGGCAGTTGGCATGGCGCTGTACTGACTGAACAACCCTATGGGTCCTGAGTGGAGTGTGCTAATGTTGGTGGTGGCTACAGTGGGCTGGGCAGACCAGTTTCTTTAAGTGTACAGGTGACACATGCAGGTAGATGCCAGCTATGGTGGTTGTGGTTCAACCTCAGGTACCTGGGAGGAGTGCTTAGATGCCAGTGATGTCATGCTAGGCAGTCCCCTGTCTCTTGTGTTTCATGGTCTGGCACTGTGTTGGGGTGGGGTGGTGAGGCCAGGCTGGTTTGTCTTCTCCTCAGGGCCTCTGATGGTGTGTGCAAGTTTTATCTCTGCTGGATGGGGGCAGGATAAACTTAAGATCCCTGGTGGAATGCTTGGATAGGGTGAAGTAACAACTTACATCGAAGCCCTGCCACTCAGCCAGGGGTGGGGGTTAGGAAGGACATTTGCACTGCTCACATCTAATCCTGGGTATGGTGGCGCACACACAACTCAACTTACATGTTAGCCCTTACATTGTGCTTTAGCTCCACTTGCAGCATCCTGTGCCACAGTTCCAGGATAGTGCACCATCTATTAGGGGAAGGACTCTCAAATGGTGCCTTGTTGCAGCTCTTAGCTGTCGGGAAGTGTGTGGGACCCAGTGGAAACTCCCTTCCTGGAGCAATGAATGTTGGTGGACAGTTCCTGTGTTAGTTTCAGGGCCCAAGGTGGTAAAGGGACACTCCAATGGCTAGGATTTTAGAAATTCATGGTGGGAGTGTGGACCACCGAGGATCTCTGACTCTTTCCCATGTTGGTGAATCTCTTCCGACTCCAAGCTGATCCAGGCCAAGCAGGCTGCTTTGCATCCCTCTTCTTCCTAGCTGTGGGTGTTTCCTGTCATTTTTCTGTTTATTCTAGGATTCTGTCCTAAGTGATTTATTTGAAGTGTCATTATGTACTGACTATTTTGGTTCTTTTTAGTGGAGGAATCGAGTACAAAATGCCTCTAGTCAGCCATCTTTTAAGTCCATCTATTCTTACTGTAGTTTTTTATTTTGAAAACTGGTCATTGCTTTGAGACTTTTCTTTGTTTTTAGTGAATTTTTACTTTTATATGTTTTTCTACAAATACTGTTTTAGTTGCATGCCACAACTTGTATTTTATTTTTATTATACTTGATAAATCTTTCGCCAGATTTAGACAGTTTTTTTCTCTATATTATTTTTGTTTAGTTTTCATTGTTTTGTCTTTGAGTTCACTGATCTTCTGTTGGTAATTTCTGATAAACCTTTCACATGCAGTTTGGTTTTTGTATCAGACATTACAGATTTCCTTTGTAGAATTTTCATTTGGGTCTTTTTTTATATTAACCTTGTCTCTACTCAGTCTATTCACTTTTTCCTCTAGCTTCTTGAACATATGGATTATGGTCATTTATAATCATATAATTATTTTTCCTTTCGTTTTTGTTGTTGAAATGGAGTCTCAAGCTGTCCCCCTGGGTAGAGTGTGGTGGCATCATAGCTCACAGCAACGTCCAACTCTTGGGCTCAAGTGATTCTCTTGCCTTAGTTTTAAAAATATTTTTAGTAGAAATAGGGTCTCACTTTTTTGCTCAAGTTGGTCTCAAACTCATGAGTTCAAGCTATCCACCTGCCTTGGCCTCAGAGTGCTCGGATTACAGGCGTGAGCCACTGCTCCCGGCCCATGTAATTACTTTTCATGTGCTTTTCTTTATGTAAAATTTTTCCTTGCTTCTATAAAATGCTTCATGGAAGACATGTCCTTTCCTAGTAATTCTATTAGTTGAGTAATTTCTAGGCCAGATTTGATTGTTTTTTCGTCTCATTATTGGTTGAATTAGTTCTTTTTTTGAGATAGTGTCTCACTTTGTCACTCAGACTAGAGTGCAGTGGCATCAGCCTAGCTCACAGCAACCTCAAACTCTCAGGTTCAAGCAATCCTCCTGCCTCAGCCTCCCTAATAGCTGAGACTACAAGGGCTTGCTATGAAACCTGGCTAATTTTTCTATTTTTAGTAGAGACGGGGTCTCACTCTTGTTTAGGCTGGTTTTGAACTTCTGAACTCAAGTGATCTTCCCAACTTAGCTTCCCAGAGTTCTAGGATTTACAGGATTGAGCCACTGTGCCTAGCCATGACTGCTAATTTTTGAGTAAATATTAGACACTGATTTTTACTCTGTTAGGTGTTTGCTGTATATATATATTTTTTTCTTAATTTTTTTTTTGCTGTATATTTTTATATTCCTATAATTGTCAGAACTTTTATTTTTTTTTTTTATAATCATTCTTTTCTTGGTTTTTTTTATTTGTTTGTTTGTAGTTTCTGGCCAGGGCTGGGTTTGAACCCGCCACCTCTGGCATATGGGCCCAGCGCCCTACTCCTTTGAGCCACAGGCACCACCCGGAACTTTTATTTTTGATAATGATTAAGTTGCTTGGAAACATACTGATTATTTAGAATTACTATTTTGAGCTGAGACCAGATCTATGATTATTTTAGGGTTAATTTTTTTCTTATTGAAGTAAGACCCATTTTTTTTTTCAAAGACTCAGCAATATTTTAGGTTTTATAGGCTATACAGTCTTTCTGCCAACTACTCATCTCTTCTGTTGTGTGACTATAAGTAAGCATAGATAGTATTTAAATTGATAAATGTGGTTGGGAACTTTATTTTTATGCACTGTAATTTGGATTTTATATAATTCTAAGTTGTCATAAAATATTCTTCTTTTGACTGTGTTCTAGCCATTTAATAATGTAAAAACCATTCTTAGTTCTTGGGCTATACAAAAAACAGGTGGTGGACCGTATTTGATCTGCGGAATGCAATTATTTTTCTTTTCTTTTTCTTCTTTCTATTTATTTATTTATTTTTTGTAGAGACAGAGTCTCACTTTGTCTCCCTTAGTAGAGTGCTGTGACGTCACAGCTCACAGCAACCTCCAGCTCTTGAGCTTAGGTGATTCTCTTGCCTCAGCCTCCCAAGTAGCTGGGACTACAGGCGCCTGCCACAACGCCCGGCTGTTTTTTGATGCAGTTTGGCCGGGGCCGGGTTTGAACCTGCCATCCTCAGTATATGGGGCTGGTGCCCTACTCACTGAGCCACAGGCTCTTTCTATTTTTTTTTGAGACACTGTAGCCCTGGATAGAGTGTCATGGCAACATTATTGCTCATAGCAAACTCAATCTCTTGGGTTGAAGTGATCCTTTTGCCTCAGCCTCCAAAGTAGCTGGGTCTACAGCTACCACACCCAGATAATTTTCTATTTTTAGTAGAGATGGGGTCTTGCTTTTGCTTAGGCTAGTCTTGAACTCCTCCTACCTGGGCCTCCTAGAGTGCTAGGATTACAGGTGTGAGCTACCTTACCCAACTGGGATTTAATTTTCTGACTCCTGTTCTAACCAATACTATTTGAAATATGTGCTTTCCCATTCTTACTGTTGGGAGCAGACCTTCATAGATCCCTGTGCATAGATCTCTGTGGGGATCATGCATTGTTTCTTCTCTTCCTTTGGAGTAGCAGGAGTTCTTTCCTTAATCCTGGGTAATTTCTCCTCATATATGTGCTGCTTAGTCCATTGCTGAAGGCTCAAGGATGGAGTCTTTTCAAATTTCCAGGGTGCTCTCTGCAGTGCTCTCCTCTTTGACACTTTGCTCTCTGAACTTCAGTCACCTTTGTGTTCTTGATTCTTTTTTTTTTTTTTAATTTAAAAAAATTTTTAGGGTGGCACCTGTGGCTCACGGAGTTAGGCGCCAGCCCCATATACCGGAGGTGGCGGGTTCAAACTCAGCCCCGGCCAAAAACTGCCAAAAAAATGAATAAATAAAGATGAATGTTTAAAAAAAAAAAAAAAATTAAAAAAAATTTTTTTTAAAATTGTTTGGAGACAGGGTCTCACCCTGTCACCCAAGCTGAAGTATAATGATTTTATCATACCTCACTGCCACCTGAAACTCCTGGGCTAAAAGTAGTCCTCCTACCTCAGTCTCCTGGAATAGCTGGTACTACAGCCTTTTGCCACTGCACCTGGCCAAGTTTTTCTATTTTTTGTAGTGATGGGGTCTTGATATGTTGATCAGACTGGTCTTTAACTCCTGACCTCAAGCATTCCTCTCGCCTTGGCCTCCTAAATTGCTGGGATTACAGATGTGGGCCACCATGCCTGCCTGCCTTCTTGATTTTTAACTTCATCTCTTTTATTCTGGGAGATTGCCAAGTTTTTGAGTGGTCTGTTTACCCAGTTTGTAACTGGGGCAACTGCTTTGTTCTCATCTCTTGGGCGGTGCCTGTGGCTCATTGAGTAGGGCGCCGGCCTCATATACCGAAGGTGGCCGGTTCAAACCCGGCCTCAGCCAAACTGCAAAACAGAAAAATAGACCGGCATTGTGGCGGGCGCCTGTAGTCCCAGCTACTTGGGAGGTTGAGGCAAGAGAATCGCCTAAGCCCAGGAGCTGGAGGTTGCTGTGAGCTGTGACGCCACGGCAATCCACCGAGGGTGATAAAGTGAGACTCTTTCTCTAAAAAAAAACAAAAACAAAAACTAGACCCCTTTGTCCTCATCTCTTGTATATCACCGTTCAGTCTTTTGTTGGCTGTTCTGTAATTTATTAAGAGTCTCTTGTTTCACATTTGTTTTAGTTATTTCGTGTGTCAGGCACTAAGGATAAATTCATTCTTTTTTAGTCCATATTTGTTGGAAACACAAGAATATTACTTTGTTTTCTTTATTTTTGTCATTTTTAAGGGATTTGATTGGGATGGTTAGCCCACCATCTACCTCCACTTCTAAATAGTTAAAATTAAGGGGACCTTTTGTTTCCCAAAATGTGAGGTCTGACAGTTAAGTTTGCAAACTTGCCAACATGTGCTTATATTGGCAGCACTGTACGGACATCTTGGTAAGATTTCATAATCTTGGTATATCAGTGTCTCACAGCTTGTCTTCCTATCAACATGTGGTGGTGAGTGGCATTTCTTATTGTTGAATGTTTTTGTGTGCCATTTTAAGAATGTGGGAGCTTGAATTAGAGAATGAACAAACATTAAATTTCTTGTTAAATTTAACAAGTGGAAGTGAATCAGGGATATGTTAGTCCAATCTTATGGGGATAATGCGATGAAGAAAACAGCAGTACACAAATGGATTCAGTGTTTTTCTGAAGGGAGAGAAAGTTTTCACTGATGAAGAGAGGTCAGGGCAGCCAATAATGAGCAGAACTGACAAAAATATTACAAAAATTTATCAAATTGTATGTTAGAATCATTGGTTGATTATGAGATGCATAGCAGACCAAGTAAACAACGATAGAGAAACAGTTAAGAAAATCTTAAGTGAAAATCTTTGCATGAGAAGGGTGTGTGGGAAAGTGGTCCTGAAGGAGCTCACTGATGAACAAAAGCAAAGGAGAGTTGAAGTTTGCCAAGACCTTTTAGAGAGGCAAAACAATGTTTTGGTCCCTGTTATCAATAATGATGAAACATGGGAGTGTCAATACAACCCTGAAACAAAAGCATCAGAGTGCACAATGGAAGTCAGCCAGTTCTCCATGACCAAAAAAGTTCTGTCCATCCAAATCAAGAGTCCAAACAGTGTAGCCAACTATTTTTTTTTTTTTTTGGTAGAGACAGAGTCTCACTTTATCGCCCTCGGTAGAGTGCTGTGGCATCACAGCTCACAGCAACCTTCAACTCCTGGACTTAGGCTCAAGCTCCCGAGTAGCTGGGACTACAGGTGCCCGCCACAATGCCTGGGTATTTTTCTGTTTTGCCGTTCAGCGAGGCCAGGTTTGAACCCGCCAGCTTCAGTATATGAGGCCAGCGCCCTACTCACTGAGCCACAGGCACCGCCCTTTTTTTTTTTGGTATCAAAAGGATTGCCCATTATGAATTTGTACCAACTGGGTAACCAAGTTGTAAATAGTAAACCAGTTAACCAAGTTTACTATTTTGAAGTGCTGAAAAGGCTGCGTGAAAAAATTACATGAAAACGACCAGCAACTCTAGGCTCTTACATCATGATACTGTACTAGCTCGCACTGTACTGTGAGGGAGGTTTTAGCCAGTAAACAAGTAACTGTATTGGATCACCCTCCTTGCTCACCTGATTTGGTGCCCAGTGACTTTTTTCTTTACTAGAAAATAAAGGAAATATTGAAAGGAAGATATTTTGATGACATTCAGGACCTCAAGGTAATATGATTATAGCTCTGATGGCTGGCCATTCTAGAAAAGGAGTTCCAAAATTGCTTTGAAGGGTGAACTAGGCACTGGCATCAGTACATAGCTTCCCAAGGGGAGTACTTTGAAGGTGACCATAGTGATACTCAGCAATGAGGTGTATAACACTTTTTCTAGGATGAGTTGGTGAACTTAATTGCCTGACCTCTTATGCTGAAGCCTTCTTTAGGTCTTGTGGATAAAATTTTTAGGGAACTTAGATTCTAGTGGTTTCTGATAGTAGATTGTGAACATGAAATAGGAAATATATATGTTCCTTAGGAATCTACTGGCCTGAGTAAATAATAACTAAGGCCCCACAAACCATTTTAAATATTTTGAAAAGCTACTTTTAAATTAAGTAAATATACATTTATTTATCATAATGTTACTTAGGATGACAATCTGACAATCTCATGTATTGTTGCCTTTATATGAAATTTTTTTAATGTAATATTTTCTTTTCCCCATGCCATTCAGATATTCTGATTGATAGTAATATTAACTTTGCTAAGTAAAACACAAGAACATTTTTTTTTTTTTTTTTTTTTTTGTGAGACAGAGCCTCAAGCAGTCACCCTGGATAAAGTGCCATGACATCACAGCTCACAGTAACCTCCAATTCCTGGGCTCAAGCGAATCTCTTGCCTCTGCCTCCCAAGTAGCTAGGACTACAGGTGCCCGCCACAACGCCCGGCCATTTTTTGGTTGCAGCCGTCATTGTTGTTTGGCGGGCCCAGGCTGGATTCGAACCCGCCAGCTCAGGTGTACGTGGCTGGTGCGTTAGCCCGTTGAGCCACAGGCGCTGAGCCGACACAAGAACATTTAGTAAATTTATTTTGGTGGGATAAATCTCTTAAAATATAGTATCTGTGTGGGCAACGCCTGTGGCTCAAAGGAGTAGGGTGCCAGTCCCATATGCCGGAGGTGGCGGGTTCAAACCCAGCCCCGCCCAAAAACCGCAAAACAAAACAAAAAACAAACAAACAACGACAACAACAACAACAAAATATATATAGTATCGGTGGAGAGAAATTAGTGGGAAGCAAAATGGTATAGAGTAAAAGTCATGGTCTTCAGAGTTAGCTGGCTTAGAATCTTACTAGCTTTGCTGCTTGATATTTTTCTGAGCTGGGCAACTTACTAACTTACAAGTTTCTTTATAATGGCGATAGTAATGTCCACCTTATAAAGTTTTAAGGATCTTTTCCTCTTATAGAAATACTGAATACCACTGTACAATATATAGATTGTTTTTTTTTAGGTAGTTCATGGTTCATGTATTAAAAAATAGATCTACTCCTTATTTGCTCTCCTTTAAATTCACATCATCTGCTTAAACATACATGTCTTTAGTGTTGCTCTAAAAATTTGGAAATCTGTCTCTGCCATGATGTAGTAAGAAGGGATTTATACTTCTTGTCTTAAACAGCTGGTAAACTGGACACAAGTATATGAATCATCTCTCTTTTTTTTTTAAATCACTTTATTTTGAGCATTAGAGTTTTATTTTATTTATTTGTTTATTTATTTTTTTGAGACAGAGCCTCAAGTTGTCAACCTGGGTAGAGTGCTGTGGCTTCACAGCTCACAGCAACCTCTAACTCCTGGGCTTAAGTGATTCTCTTGCCTCAGCCTCCCAAGTAGCTGGGACTACAGGCACTCACCACAACGCCTGGCTCTTTTTTGGTTATAGTTGTCATTATTTGGCAGGCCCAGGCTGGATTTGAACTAACAGCTCTAGAGTTTGTGGCTGCCTTAGCTGCTTGAGCTATAAGCGCTGAGCCTCCTTTTAGATATTCTACAAAGACAGGTCAGGACTGTGATCCTTAAGATAGGGGAAGTGTAGAGGTAAGCTTTATTATTATCAAAGATTCCTGCCTGGAAGCAGGTTCAAGACTACAAAAGTAGAGAGAAGGAATCCACTAACAGTTTGACCATCATTCAGTTGAGGAGGCAAAGATTGGATTTGGAGAGGATTAGGCAGCTAGAA
Source organism: Perodicticus potto (assembly GCA_963574655.1). Lineage (NCBI taxonomy): Eukaryota > Metazoa > Chordata > Mammalia > Primates > Lorisidae > Perodicticus > Perodicticus potto. The sequence goes on along the minus strand of CAUYRH010165393.1, from coordinate 11,065 downwards.
ATTGCAGGACTTCCGAAAAGAAGGGGGATCTATGTGGGGAGAAGAATTCCAGAATTCTGTATAGGGGCCATATATTTGTGTATTTGCTGAATACTGGGTCATATATGCATAGAGTTAAACTCTGTAAGACCAGGCACTGAACATCCAGGAAATTATTGGTATTAGCAGAGAATTTCCCTTAGTTTACACCTGAGATGTTTGATCTCTGACCAGAGTGAAGTGTTCTTTGGAGCACCAGAGCATTCAGTGGAGAACCTAGTGGGTTCCTTGCAGTTAAAACTGACAGAAAAAGCCTTAAAATCAGATGGTTCTGCAAATAAATACCTGCCAGGACAAAACCCAACTTGGGCAGCACCTGTGACTCACTGGGTAGGGCGCTGGTCCCATATACCAAGGGGTGACAGGTTCGAACCCGGCCCTGGCCAAATTACAACAAAAAATAGCTGGGTGTTGTGGCCAGCGCCTGTAGTCCCAGGTTCTCGGGAGGCTGAGGCAAGAGAATCGCCTATAGCCCAGGAGTTGGAGGTTGCTGTGAGCTGTGACGTGACGGCACTCTACCGAGGGTGATAAAGTGAGACTCTGTCTCTTAAAAAAAAACCCAACAAAACTCAACTCTTTACAGGATTATTGCAAAATCCAGGTATTCAACAGCAGTATTGTAACACTGATATTTTCCAGCAACCAAGCTGAAATTACTAGACATGTTGAGAAACTGGTTCGTTGTTATTCAGTATCTGAAGAAAAATCAGTCTAAAAGGAAGCATATTTGGAAGCGACAGAAATAATGGAACTAGCAGACAAGAATGTTAAAATAAGCATTATAAGTAGTACAAGTATTTAAAGAAAAATATGTACATAATGAGAAAAGAGATGTAAAAAGGAACCAAATAGAACTTCTATGGGGGTGAAAATAACAATATCTGAAATTAAAAATTTACTGAAAGAATTTAACAGAAGATTGGACACTATAGAAGAACAAACCAGTTAGTTTGAGATTATAGCAGTAGATATAGAAGAACAAACCAGTTAGTTTGAGGTTATAGTAGTAGATTTTATTCTAAAATGAAGCAGGGAGAGATAAGAACACAAAATAATCAAGTGCTTTACTGGTCTGTGAACCAATATAAAGCAGGCCCAATAAAGCATGTTTGAGATCCTAAAGGAGGATAAAGACAAAGATAATGAAAGGAATAGTGCCTCAAGGTTTTAAAATTTGATAAAAATGATAAACTCACAGATCTAGTAATCTCAACAAGACACACAGAAAAATACGAAGACATGTTAATTGCCAAAACCAGTGATGGAGAATTTTTTTTTCTTCGAGACAGGTTCTTGCTCTGTTGTCCAGGTTAGAGCACAGTGGCATCATCATAGCTCATTGCAACTCCTGGGCTCAAGCAGTCCTCTGCCTCAGCCTCCCACATAGTTGGGACTACAGGCACATGGCACCACATCCAGTAAATTTTTTTTTGTTGCCCAGGCTGGTCTCAAACTCCTGGCCTCAAGTGATCCTCCCAAAAGTGCTGCGATTATAGGTGTGAGCCACCGCGCTTGGTGATAGAGAATCTTGATGGCAACTTAAGAAAAGGATACATTATGTACAGGGGAACAAAGAAGACTTTTTTTGTTAGGAACTATGTAAGTTAGAGGATAATGAACATTTTTAAAGTACTAAGTAAAAAGAACTGCTAATATATATATAATTCTATATCCAGCAAAGTATTGTTCACAAATGGTGAAATAAAAACCTTTTCAGACAAACGAAACCAGAGAATATGGTATGAGCTAGCTGACCTGTACTACAAGAAACATCTTCAGATGAAAGGAAAATGGATCAGGTGGAAACTTGGATCTAGACAAAGTGATGAAGAGTACAAGAAATGATAAATATGTAAGTGTAAAATATGCTTTTCCTAATTTTAAAAGTCTTTAGAAAAGATAATTAACTGTTTAAAGTAAAAATCACAGTGTATTGGAATTTCACAGCATTGGAAGAAAAAACCTATGACAACTATAGCACTAAGGATGAGAGCAGGGAAAATAGAAGGATAGTGTTACAAGGGTAAAAAGTTTACATTGTATATGAAGTGGTAGAATTTGATGGCAGACTGTGTTGAATTAAAGTGTGTGTGTTTTTTGTTTGCAGTTTTTGGCCGGGGCTGGGTTTGAACCTACCACCTCTGGCATATGGGGCTGGCACCCTACTCACTGAGCCACAGGCGCCACCCCTAAAGTGTGTTTTTTTTTAAATGTAAGTTAACCACTAAAAATAAAAATAAGGAGGAATGCCTTATTATCCAGTAATGAATATTAAGTGAAGTTCATTTCAATCAGTTAATCCAAAAGAAGACATGAAAAGGAATAAGAAATAGGCAAAGAAATATATATATACACACACAAAAAAACTGGTAGGATTGTGGATTTTAATTCAGTAGTATTAGTTATTACATTAAAAAGGAATAATTTAGTTATGGGTTGGCTAAGTTTTTCTGTACAGAGCCAGATACCAAAGAATATTTTATGCTTTACACTACCTTTTGATTTTCTTTTTCTTTTTTTTTTGGAAACAGATTCTCATTCTTAGAGTGCTGTGGTGTCAGCCTACCTCACCACAGCCTCAAACTCCTGAGTTCAAGTGATCCTTCTGCCTCAGCCTCTCAAGTAGCTGGGACTGTGGGCACCTATTACAATGCCTGGCTATTTTTTTCTATTTTTAGTAGAGACAAGGTCTAGCTCTTGCTCAGGCTGGTCTCGAATGCCTGAGCTCAAGGGGTCCTCCTGCCTCTGCTAGTGTAGCACAAAAATAGCCATAGACATTACATAAATATGGTGTGTTTTAGTACAACTTTATAAACACAGAAATTTGAATTTCATGATTGTCATGTGTCACAAAGTTATTATTTTTCCTTTGTTCCCTTCACCCAACCTTTTAAAAAGTAAAAATATTCTTAGTTTGCAGGCAGTGCAAAGATGGGACAGGCTGCATTTACCCTGTGGGCAGTAGTGTACTAGCCCTTGGTCTAAACATACTCTCTTCACTCTGTTTCTACTAACCACATGTGGTACTTTAATTAAATTTAAATACAAGATGGGGATTGTCAGAGTGGATAGAAAAGCAAGATCACATTATATGCTGTTTATAAAAATCTACTTTAAGCATAAAGATGTAAGCTAAATGTAAAAGCTTAGAAAATGATATGCTGTGTAAAACTAATCAATAAGAAATCAATGGCTATACTAATGTCAGGAAATGGAGACTTCAGAAAAAGAAATATTAATAGAAATAGGGATGTTGCATAATGCTGTTCATCAGGAAGATGTACTGACAACTGAAAAAAACATGTGCAATCTACAAGTTATAATTGGAAATTTCAACATTCCTATCTTAGTAATTGATAGTACAACTAAACAGAAAAATAGAATACAGAAGATAGGAAAAATGTTATTGGCAAACAACATTATTGACATTTCTAGAACACTCCATCCAACAAAGTAGAAAGCACATTCTTTTAAAATGACTGGCACCCTGAGTATTGATAGGGATATGAAGCAATTAGAATCCTTATACAATAATTCTAGGTACATTAAATAGTGCAACTACTGGGCAGCGCCTGTGGCTCAAAGGAGTAGGGCACCAGCCCCATATACCAGAGGTAGTGGGTTCAAGCCCAGCCCCAGCCAAAAACTGCAAAAAGAAAAATAGTGCAACTACTTTGGCAAAATATTTAAATTTTCTTACTAAGTTAAATCTGCATCTTACTATACAACCCATCAACTCCACTACTGTCTACCCAAGAGAAATAAAAATGTATCTTCACACAAAGACTTGTATAGAAATGTTCATAGCATCTTTATTTATAATAGCCCCAAATTAGGGACAAGCCAAACATTTGGCAGCGTATGACTGGATGAACAAATTATGATACATTTATATAAACCAACCACTGATGTTAAAAAGTATGAAACTCAAATACATTATGCTGAGTAAACAAAGCTGGACAAAAAGAGTACATACTACGTGATTTCGTTTATATGAAGCTCTAGAAAAGACAAATCTGTGGTGATGGAAAGCAGATCAATGGTTTCCTGAGGCCAGAAGTGGCGTAATTAACTGACATTTGCTAATCAATTGATTACTTAGGTTAAGAAAAGTTCATGTTTATGGAAAATGGGTTTTTGGTTTTTTTAAAGGCCATAATCTATTTTTGAATATCTTTATCATATGTGTTATATATATGGTAGACACTGCCCTAGGTGCTGAAGAAAGAGGCCTGTTATGTGGGATATGCTCATCAAACAAACATTTATGATACAATGTGATGCCTAAAAGTTGCATTGAAGTTGGGTTCATTTTGGGACATCCACTAGGGGCACTTAGTCTCGATATGCTGGGGTAAAAGATTGATTTCTGTAGAAGACAACAACCAAATTGAACTGTGAGGATAAGAAGAGGTGGGGTGTATGTGCTAAGGTCTAGAGGTTACAAATAGCACAGTGTATGTGAGAACATCAAGAAACGGTATGATGGGTTTGTTGAGCCATTAAATGAAAACTTGCAACTCAGTGCTCTGGATTTCTTGTTATGTGAGGAAAAATAGCTCTTTGTTTGTGAAGCCACTCTGGTAAAGATTTCTACTACTTGAACATATCCTTGATCAGCATGATGAGACAATGGTATTAATACATTTAAATTGCAGCAAAGGGGTGGATGAGATAACTTAGGGACAAATGAAATGAAATCCTAAAACAGAAGGAAGTAGCTTTCAAGGATAGGGTAGTAGGCACATAGTATTTGCAAAGGAATACAAAATGGGACAAGAGGATAAAAAGAGAAATCAGAAAAGTCTTGCCGCAGAATGCCTTGGTTTCAAGAAGGAAGATATGGTCAATGGTGTCATATGCTGCGTAGTTAAGATAAAGACTAAAGAGTACAGTTAATTTAACTAGTGGAAGTAAGATGATTAGGAGCAAACGGGACAGGTGACAAAAGAGAGACTGCTGCAAAGAACTTTGTTGAGAAGCAGGGAGGAGCAGGTGTTAACTGGAAGGGACTACTGTCAGCAGAAGAAAATTCCTACCTTTGTTATTCCTACTTGCATTGTTGTTGTTTGAAAATAGCAGCTGTTTGAAAGATGCATTTGAAGTCACATACAAATGAAAACTTGTGAATTTCATTTTAAAATGTTTTTTCAAGGGATCCAGGCTTAGTAAGTCATTCCTAAGAACATTTATTTTTGCTAAAACAGAAGTTTAAGTCAACAGTGGTCTTTTTCTATTATATTAGATTTTATGCACGTAAAATCTAAGTATTAAGATAATGATGCTTCTTCAACAACAATGAATTATAAGGAAAATGTTGATTTTTTCAACACAACTAATTTTTGTTTTGTTTGAGAGGGGTTCTGGCTGTGGGCACAGGGTGGTCTTGAATTCCTGGGCTCAAATAATCCTCCCACCTCAGGTTCCTGAGCAGCTGGGAGCTATTGTACCTGGCATAATTGAGTAATGGGCTATTGTAAAGGCATGGGCTATGGTACCTGGCATAATTGAGTAATTTTGATGGAACAGTCTTTAAAACGTAGATAAGATCTAAGCTACGTTGAACCTTTATGAGGAAAGATTCTTTAAACTTGGATCTTTCTGTGCATTTGGGGTTGTCTATAAATACCTTGTACATTTTTGCTGAAATGTTTATGTTCACATTTTTCTTTTTTTTTTTTTTTTTTTTTTGACCGGGGCTGGGTTTGAACCTGCCACATCAGGTATATGGGGCTGGCACCCTACTCACTGAGCCACAGGCGCCACCTGTGTTCACATTTTTCTTAGGAATGTCTCATTTAAAACAAAGAGGTTGTTTTTGTTAGGTTCCCCCAAGAAGCTGGCCCTTAGATAAAAATGTGAGTGTAAATAATTTATTTGGGAAGTGATGTCAGGAAAGACCTGTAGGGGAGGGGAATAAGCCAGTACATGATGTGTTATCAAGTAAGTTACTTCTGTGGACAGCTAAATGGAGGGCTAAATCTTCCTTTAGAGATCTGCAAGGCAGTGTAGATCATACGTCAGAGGGGTAAAGGAGCTTCTTGTAGATTATTGAGGGGTGCTTTCAGGAAGAGTTAACTTCCCAGTTCTACAGTCAGAGAAAATCCTCAGGAAAAGATTTGTACATTCCTGCACTGGAATCATAAATCCTGAGGGGATAAAGATAAGGTGCTTGCCAGTGTCTCCTAAGAGGTAACAATAAAACATAATTTTATGGGTGGCACCTGTGTCTCAGTGGGTAGGGTGCCAGCCCCATATACAGAGAGTGGCAGGTTCAAACCCGGCCTGGCCAAACTGCAACAACAACAACAAAAAATAGCTGAGTGTTCTGGCGGGCGCCTGTAGTCCCAGCTACTTGGGAGGCTGAGGCAAGAGAATCGCCTAAGCCCAGGAGCTGGAGGTTGCTGTGAGCTGTATGACGCCACAGCACTCTAGGGAAGGCGAGAAAGTGAGACTCTGTTTAAAAAACAAACAAACATAATTTTATATCTTTGTTAATTAAAAATATTTAAAAATTGTCGGACTTGGCTGGGCACCTGTGGCTTAAGCGGCTAAGGCGCCAGCCACATACACCTGAGCTGGCAGGTTCGAATCCAGCCCGGGCCCACCAAACAATGACGGCTGCAACCAAAAAATGGCCGGGCATTGTGGCGGGTGCCTGTATTCCCAGCTACTTGGGAGGCAGAGGCAGGAGAATTGCTTGAGCCCAGGAGTTGGAGGTTGCTGTGAGCTGTGATGGCACAGCACTGTACCCAGGGCGACAGCTTGAGGCTCTGTCTCAAAAAAAAAAAATTGTTGGACTAGAAATTCTGTAACATTTAGGAATTATTTTATATCAATAAAAGAAGGTAATGGTACTTATGGTTATTTTAAAATGTTTATCATTAATACAGCAGTGGTATTGTGATGATTTTCAAGGAAATAATGGCAGTTATTTTGTTTTTTATAGATGATGCACCCTAAAGTATTTATAGATGAAATCATGATTATTTGGAATTTGCTTTAAAACGATCCATTGAGAGGAAAAAATTTCTTGTTCTGTTCATGATTGTTGAAGAGGCACAATGAGATCATGGGATTTTATGATACTAGTCTCTCTTTTGGTATTTGTTTCAATGTCTTATTCATATTTCAATAATAATTTTTTTCCTAAAGTGTTTAGTGTTGCTATTTTGCTGAGTAGAAGTTTTTCTCTGGGCTCGGCCCCCATAGCACAGTAGTTATGGCACCAGCTACATGCACTGAGACTGGCAGGTTTGAACCTGGCCGGGTCAGCTGAACAGCAATGACAACTGCAACAAAAAATAGCCAGGCGTTGTGGCGGGCGCCTGTAGTCGCAGCTACTTGGGAGGCTGAGGCAAGAGAATTGCTGAAGCGCAAGAGTTTGAGGTTGCTATGTGCTATGAGCTGTGATGCCACGGCACTCTACTGAGGGTTGCATAGGGAGACGCTGTCTCAAAAAAAAAGAAAAAAGTTTTTCTTTATTGTTCAAGAAATTCAGTATGAAATAAATGGTTTCATACACAATATAAGACTGTCAGGAATACGTCCATTGTTGTCTTTTCCCTATACTTCCAGAGTTAGCAGATGTTCCCATGGAGAAGTCAGTTCCTTTAGAAGTCTTCAGGCAGAACCTATTTTTTATTGCTTGTGTTTTGCTGATGTTCCATTTGAACCTACTTTAAAAAATCACCAACATTTTATTCAGACACCCTGGTTTGCTTATTGATCATTTTTAGCAGTTAACTAGCTGGCTCCCAATAAGGTGTCAGACTTTTGCTTTAAAGAAAACATGATCACCATCTGGTGGTGAATAATGCTAACTTTGTTTTGGATTGTGCTTATGGTCTGTAAAGTGCTTTCATCAACATTTTCTCAGTTTTTGAAATAACTAGAGATTACCATGATTGTATTCTGCTTTCTGACAAGATCTCAGGAAACTGTAAGATGACAAAGTATGTTACCTATCTAGTCACCTCTGCTCTTCCAATGATTGTTGACCGAAAAACATGTGAAGTGATCACTTGTTAGCAAGGAATAAAGACAAAATATAAATTTCACAAAGAAATAAAGTTCTTTTTTTTTTTTTTTTTGAGACAGGAGTCTCACTTTGTCACCCTTGGTAGAGTGCTATGGCTTCACAGCTCACAGCAACCTCCAACTCCTGGGCTTAGGCGATTCTCTTATCTCAGCCTCCTGAGTAGCTCAGGACTACAGGTACCTGCCACAACGCCCGGCTATTTTTTTGTTGCAGTTCGGCCAGGGCCGGGGTTTGAACACGCCACCCTCGGTATATGGGGCCGGTGCCCTACTTATTGATCCACAGGCACCGCCCCAGAAATGAAGTTCTTTTATTGTAAGTTCCTAGTTCTGTGGAATTCAATATAAAAGAAACATCTAACTGATTTCCTAAAACCTAAAATTATAATTTGGGTTTTTTTTTTACATTTTAGACTGACATTTTAATTACTTTAATTTATTTTAGAACTGTTGATCTTTTTTTGTTTTTTAATTTCAGGTTATTGTGAGGGTAGAAACACCCAGGTCACAATATTTGAAATTGTTAGGTAGAGTCCCTCTTGTAGTTGTGTTCTGCAACCAAAAGGTGTGCCATACACTCCTACCCTGTGCTGTTTAAGTGGGCATTGAATCAAATATCCCCCTCCTCCCCTCCCCCATTCTCACTGCCCCCAACTTGAATAGAATTAAGTTTTTCTCCTATGTGGGCATGTGTTAGATGGTCTGCTGGCTTCATAATAAAATTTGAGTACATTAAATATTTGCTTTTCCATTCTTGTGATACTTTACTACGAAGAATGTATTTCAACCCCATGCAGGTTAATACAAAAGATGTACTATGGCTGAATAGTACTCTGTGGTATACGTAAACCACAGTTTGTTAATCCATTCCTGAGTTGATCACCATTTAGGTTTTTTCCACATCTTGGTGATTGTAAATTGAGCTGTGATAAACTCTAGTGCAAATATCTTTATGATAAAATGATTCTTTTTTTCTGGGTAGAAAAAAATACTACTAATGAAATTGCAGGGCCAAATGGAAGGTCTAATTTGAGTTCATTGAGGATTCTCTATACTTCTTTCCAAAGAGGCTGTTAGTTTGCAGTCTCATCAATAATATTAAATTATCCCTCTCTCTCCACATCCACACCAGCATCTGCAACTCTGAGACTTTGTGAGGTGGGCTGTTCTTTCTGAAGTTAAGTGATCTCTCAGGGTGGTTTTGATTTGCATTTCTTTGATGATTAGGGACGATGAGCATTTTTTCATATGTTTGTTAGCCATTTGTCTGTCTTCCTCAGAGAAGGTTCTGTTCCTGTCTCTTGCCCAGTGATAGATGGGAATGTTTACTCTTTTTTGTTGATTAATGTGAATTCTCTATAAATACTGTTTTTTTCAAGCCTTTGTCAGATTCATACTGTGCAAATACCTTTTCCCATTCTGAAGGTTGTCTGTCTGTTTTAATTGTTGTGTCCTTAGCTGTGCAAAAGCTTTTCAGTTTAATTAAGTCCTATTTGTTTATTTTACTTGTTATTGTTGCTGCTGAAGTCTTCTTTATGAAATATTTCCCCAGGCAGATATCTTCAGGAGTTTTTCCCACACTTCTAGGATTTTTATCATTTTGTGTCTTAGATTTTAATCTTTTATCTATCTTGGGTCAATTTTTGTAAGTGGTGAAAGGCGCAGGTCCGATATCAGTCTTTTACATGAAGTTATCCAATTCTTTAAGGACCACTTATTGAACTGGGATTCTTTTCACCAGTGTATACTTTTGTTGGGTTTATCAAAGATCAGATGGCAAGTAGAGACTGGGTTCATCTCTTGGTTTTCTACTCAGTTTCTTATGCCTATGTCTCTATTTTTGTGCCAAAACCATGCTGTTTTCATCACTGTGAACTTGTAATATAACCTAAAGTCTGGTAGAGTGATGCCTCTATCATTCTTTTTATTACTGAGCATTGCCTTGGCTCTGTAGGGTTTTTTCTGGCTCATACAAAATGAAGAACTATTTTTTCCAGTTTTTCAAAGTATGATGTTGGCATTTGAATGGGGATGGCATTGAATCTATAGATTGCTTTCAGTAGTACAGACATTTTAACAATATTGATTCTTAAGGCCAGGCATGGTAGCTCACACCTATAATCCTAGCACACCGGGAGGCCGAGGCAGACAGATTTCTTGTGCTCAGGAGTTTTGAGACCAGCGGGAGCCAGAGCTAGACCCCGTTTCTAAACATAGCCCGGCATTGTGGTAAGTGTATGTAGTCAAATGCCTGTAGTTGAGCTACTAGGGAGGCTGAGGTAGAAGAATCACTTAAACTAAAGAGTTTGAGGTTGCTGTGAGCTATGACAGCTCACAGTACTCTACCCAGGGTGACAGAGTGAGACTCTGTCTCAAAAACAAAAAAAAAGTTGATTCTTCCCAGCCAAGAGTATGCATGGTATGTTCTTCCATTTGTTGATGTCTTCTGCCATTTCTTTGTTGCCCTCAGTAGAGTGCCATGGCGTCATAGCTTACAGCAACCTCAAACTCTTGCGCTCAAGCAATTCTGTTGCCTTGGTGTCCTGAGTAGCTGAGAATACCGGTGCCTACCGCAACACCTGGCTATTTTTAGAGACAAGGTCTCGCTCTGTCTCAGGCTGGTCTCGAACTCCTGAGTGCAGTCAGTCCACCCCTCTCAACCTTCCAGAGTGCAGCTCTTTCATTAGGTATATTTGTGGTATTTCATTTTCTTTGAAGCTCCTGTGAAGGGAAATTTATCTTTGATTAGCTTCTTGACTTGGCTGTTGTTGGCATATAAAAAGGCTACTGATTCGTGGATATTGATTTTGTACCGAGACAGTACTGTATTTCTTTTTTCTTTTTCTTTTTTGTAGAGACAGAGTCTCACTTTATCGCCCTCGGTAGAGTGCTGTGGCATCACACAGCTCACAGCAACCTCCAACTCCTGGGCTTAGGCGATTCTCTTGCCTCAGCCTCCCGAGTAGTTGGGACTACAGGTGCCCAC
>CAUYRH010165392.1:0-17446 GCA_963574655.1 Perodicticus potto | reverse complement strand
ATTTTTTATTTTTTTATTTTTTTGAGACAGAGCCTCAAGCTGTCACCCTGGATAGAGTGCCATGGCATCACAGCTCACAGCAACCTCCAATTCCTGGGCTCAAGCGAGTCTCTTGACTCTGCCTCCCAAGTAGCTGGGACTACAGGCACCCGTCATAATGCCCGGCTGTTTTTTGGTTGTAGCCGTCATTGTTGTTTTGTTTGGCGGGCCCGGGCTGGATTTGAACCCGCCAGCTCAGGTGTACGTGGCTGGCGCCTTAGCCCGCAGAGCCACAGGTGCCGAGCCTAACCTGAAGATTATTATTCGGGAGTTAGCTGGTACAACTCACTGGCGCCAAGGCTCTGGATTCCCTTTCTTGCACTGATGCTTTCAGGGTTTGTATCCTTTTAGATAGGATTTATGCATTCCAGTCACAAACTCTAAATTAGGAGCCATATAGTCTGTTAGAGATCACAACTCCAGTCCTACAGGGGCAGGGTAATACATGGGTGAAGTGGATGAGTTCACATCTGGGGAGCAGCAGTCCCATATATTTCTCACCTTTATCTACTTCTCAGCACCTGAGATAGATACTTATTGATAGAAACCATGAAATAGTGCATTAATAAATAGACCCAAAAGGTCTTTAGAAAACTTACATTCATCTCTCTGTGGGGGGAGAGCAAGAAATTGCCTCATACACTCTCTTCCGGTGTTTTGAAAAGAAAACAGAGTTGCTTGTGAGAATGTCTGCATAATTCCAGAGTGTCTGTTTGGGGACAGTCTTTAGTAACACAGGATTCCGTGCCCAAAACTTTTAGTACTGCATGTTGGGTTACATAAAAGTAGAATTCTTAATGTTGCTCAATTGTTTCAATACCCAGGGGTCAGAGAGAACATAAAAACAAGAACAAGACTTCAAATTTGTTTTGTGTTTTCCCACAATGTCACCTCAAGGGCAGGCACTGTGTCTAATTCTTCCTTTCTTTTTAAGGATCTAGCACTGAATCTATATAATTAGGTGTGGCCTTATTGTTAAAAGCATTATTTTTGGCTAAGGTCCTCAAGCTCCTTTATAGCAGCTATGGCCATAGATGCCTCTGGTTATATCAGCTACCCACCATGACCAGAGGACTCCCAACACATAGGAGACAATTGTCCTCTCCCTGGCTTGGCACCTGTAGCACAGTGGTTAGAGCACCACCCACATACACCAGCACTGGAGGGTTTGAACCTGGCCTAGACCAGTTAAACAACAATGACAACTGCAACAAAAAATAGCCAGGTGTTGTGGCGGGCACCTGTGGTCCCAGCTACTTGGGAGGCTGAGACAAGAGAATCGCTTAAGCCCAAGAGTTTGAGGTTGCTGTGAGCTGTGACACCAGGGCACTCTAACTGGGGTGACATAGTGAGACTCTGTCTCAAAAAAAAAGTCCTTTCTCTGTTCAGCTTTAAACAGAAGTTAGCTCAGAGGTGAAAAGTAAAATGTGGTTAAGACTTTTAGAAGACCTACCTGCCGGGTTAAGATGGGTTTTACCTTTTGCTGACTGGCCTGTTTTCTATTCCCTGGAAGTGCACTGGTCCCTCAGAGGAGAAGTGAGGGGAACCTCACTCACTCAGGACATGTTAGTGCCAACTTGATCACTTGGATGCTCTGACAACAGGTTATGATGTCTGTTTCTGGGTTAAGATCTACAATTCTGGCTCGGCGCCTGTGGCTCAAGCAGCTAAGATACCAGCCACATACACCTGAGCTGGCGGGTTAGAATCCAGCCTGTGCCCGCCAAACAACAATGACGGCTGCAACCAAAAAATAGCCAGGCATTGTGGCGGGTGCCTGTAGTCTCAGCTGCTTGGGAGGCGGAGGCAGGAGAATAGCTTGAGCCCTGAAGTTGGAGGTTGCTGTGAACTGTGATGTCATGCACTCTACCCAGGGTGGCAGCTTGAGGCTCTGTCAAAAAAAAAAAAAAAAAAAAAAAAAAGATCTACAATTCTATGAACAGCAAGAGCTGCCATATATGGGTAGGCCTAGGCCTGATCCTCCAAGTTGCTTCCAGGGGGAGGAATCTGCCAATGAAACATTGATCTCTAAGACCTGGTCAAAGTTCTCCTCTTTGATTTGGGGATTGTCAAGTTCTTTGTAATATCTAATCACAAGTCTGAATTAGCCTTTCCTAATTTTTCTTGAAATAAATTCATCAGACAGATATTATTTTGTTATTGACAGGAGGAACTAATTTCTCTACTCCTTCAAAATAGGAGGTTACCAGGATTAATTAATACGTTGATTGATTCATTTACATATTCAACAAGGACAAGGTTCTGTCATGCCCTGTGCTAACCTGGTGGTTTCATCTATGCAATGGTGTGGTGGAGCCATGTTCAACTTTGCCCAGGCTCCTTTTTGTACTCTAGGTATGTTAGCTACTGTCTTCGTGGTGCTCCCTCTTCATATTCCTTTTGTTGGGTATTCAAATTTTGGAGTTTTTTTTCCTGTGTCTCCTTTCTTTTAACCTTCTAACAGAGCTGGTAAGATGGAGTGGGAGTGGTTGACCTCAAGGAAGTGGGATTCAGGTTCTCCCTCTTGGGCATTGGAGCAAATATACAGAAAATGCTTGTTAATTGGCGGCAAAAATAACCCATCAGAGGAAAGTATTGAGGAGGCGGAAAATAGCAGGAAGCAGAAGAAATATGTAGGGGAAGAGCAAGAAAATGGAATCCCTGCTTGGCTGAAAGCAAAGTCAGAGTGAGACCACACAGCCCAGAAAGAAACTGTCTTGCATCACCCTGGAGCTGCTGGCAGCTCAGCTGCCCTTGACCTATGTCCTCCCATGAGCCTATCTTTTGCTGAGGTAAGTTGGGAAAGTCTAGGTTGCATGCCAGAGTCTAAGCAGGGCAGCTGGCTGGTCCCCTGTGATTTGCTGTGGATTCTTCTCTAGCGGAAGGACATGCCCATGTAGGTCTGTTTATCATAAGAGGTAATGTTTTAAATCAACCAATATCTGGGGGTAAAGGCCACATTCTATTCCTTTATATTTGCCTGCATTTGCCTCCTATTGTATAATTAGCTGCAGAAATCTTATCATTACTCAGTGTACTCTGATGAGAGAGAGTGCGAAGGGTGGAGTCCTGAAGGGAGAGAGAGAATGGAGGAAGGGTTTTAGAAGAGTGACAGAAATGGCAGCAAGCTGGGGCCCAGAAGCAAGAAGGCTGGGTAAAGAATTCCCTGGTAGTTAATGACTGATGAGCTTGAAAAATAATCAGATCTGACATTAAAATGTATTTCATTTGATGCAAGTACCTTACACCTGTCCCAGTCTTCAGTAAAGGTCTGTTGTAAAAGTCTTGTATTAGTGGTTCCCTGTCAGGAGGGATGCTGTTCTCAGGTTTGGCTTAGGAGGAGCCATGCATGTGGACCAAAGTATGTTGGATAAGTGGCAGGCAAGCCAGTGAGCTTGTGGACTGATCAGCTGAACAAGCTTGAGTTGAGAGCAGGTGATGACAAGTCACCTCCAGTAGAGTATCCACTTCCCATCACCACTTCCTTCCTTCTTCCACTGGAGTTCTTAGAAATCTTGGAAAGGTGTAGCAGAGACTGGATTTTGCCTGTCCAATATCCTTCTTTTCTTTAGTATTCATTGTTACAGATGAGAGTAAATTGTTGGTTTAGAAATTTCTTTGGAGAAGGCTGATGTAGACCAGCCCTGAATACCTAACTCTGGATTTAATATGTGAGATGAGCTTCTATCTTGCCTTAAACCAGTAGATTTTCTATTAACTGCAGACAAACTTAATACATTGAGGAGAATGTGGAGTGGCTTGCCATCATGTAGGATGGGGACTTGGGTTATTTTCTTTTACATGATTCTAAATTTAAACACTCTTAATTAAGCATTATGATTTAAAAAATGGGTAAGTAACTTTACAAATGTAAAACAAGTTTTATAATGTCAGAACTTTATTCTAAACCCAGATCAGTCTGCTTTAGACCTACATTGTTTCCAGCAGATTAGACTATCTCTGATGAATAAAACCCCCAAGACAACAGCTACACCTAGGACCCCTTATTGCATGCCAGGCACTTCATTCACAGTAACTTTTTTAATGCCTGCCGAAGCCCAGTGAGAAGGCAAATGGCCATCTTGTCTTCTCTGATGCCATGAAAGGACACGAGCCTGGATCAATCTGCCACCTAGTGGGTAAAGAGCACTGCACTGAACCCAGGCAGGCCACTCTCTAAGCATTACACCTGGCTGCTCCTGAAAGCCTCCTCCCAGTCACAGGCCCATAAGACCTCCCTGGTTTCTTCTCACTCTTTATTCTTGTCTGCTGAACCATTTGCTGACCTGTCAGGAAAACAGGGCAGTTCTCTGCCTTGGAATTTGCTGTCATTCTCTCCAAAGAAAGGTAGAAAGCTGGATGTCTTCTCTGGCTCCTTTTTGGTGTATGATGTTGGATCCTGATTTCTTATGGAATGTGCCTCAGGAAAATATTCTAAACAAAGCATAATATTGCTAACACATCTCATATTTATGATATTTCTTTCTGCTCATATCATCATTTTCTTTTTTCTTGGACCAAGATATAACCAGGTCCAAAGTGTACCAGGCTAATTTGTGACAAGTCTCACTTGTTTGTCAGTTCTAATGGGATTATGTGAGTGACCCAAATGAGTGACTTTGACCCCTATATGCCCTGTGGTTATAGCACTGCTTACCACAGGGCTCTTGGATGAGTCTAGTTGGGAGCTTGGTACAATACTCATTGAGTGTAAGACACTGTAGGTATGATGACTCTGCTTTGCCTACTATCCTCACTCATTAGATGTCTTGGTTTCTCATGTATTCCTACATCCCTGCCCTTGTCTGTCCATCCATTCATCCATCCATCCATCCATCCATCCACCCATCCATCCAGTAGATGCTTGTAGATATGGAGGATGGTAACACTAAAAAGGCAAACACAAGTTCTCGCTTTCTCAGAGTTCACAGTTTTTTGAAGAGTGAGATAAACAAAAGATTATAATAACATATGGGAAGATTCATAAGTTCCCAGATTTGGCTGAACCTTTCTTAGGCTCAAACTGTTTCTACTAACACAGAAAGTTCACAATCTGCCTGTAGCAGAGTCTCATAGAAACCTAACAAAAAAAGGAATTTAAAACAGGAGGGTAGAAAAATATTTTGTTTTGATTAGCAGTTCCTCATGAATCATAGGAGACTCATTGTCTCATCTTCCCTGGCCTTGGCCACTGACCCATGCTTATTTTCAAGGCCAAGATGAGGTCAGAATGTTGAGAACTTCCTAAAATTCTAGAAGTTACTGAAAATATTCTTCATGGGAGCACAGACACCAAAATTTTCTTTTAGGGTCAAGGTTTCTAAAATGACAATGAATATTTCATACAATGCCTTGGTGATCTTAGGGGGTCCTGAGAGCAATACTGGCAGAAAGTGTGGCCAAGGAGCTCATTTGTGGGTGAGAAACCTAGACTTAGAGAGACAGTAACTTGCCTGTGTCCTCAGACTTTCAGTGGTGCTGTGATCCCTATCCCAGTTGTCCATGTCTTATACCACTCTCCTTTACTGGTGTTTCCAAAATCTGTCTGAGAATGAGATAGTATTATTAATGATATTCCTTACTGCACTGGTCACTTCCTGGCTCTATCCTTGTTGGACCTTGGGAAGCTTAGAGAATGAGAATATAATGAGTTAGCTGGTACGCTAGAGGAGGTATGGCTATTTATCTGTAGTAAGTCTTGGTGGTTCTGTAGGCCCGTAAGGTGGTAGCATTGGGAGAGACCCCAGTCATCATCTAGATTCAGTTCGTTAGGCTGCACAGAGATGAGAAGACCAGGACTGGAGATGCTAAGGCACCAGCTGAAGAGCACACATTTGCTGTTTTTCCTACTTATGAATTGTTTTCATCAAGTTTTACTGCATTAGGCAAATGAATGAAGGCTAACTGTGTGCCATTTTGTTATCCTTTTATCCTTCAATTTCTCTGCATTCTCAGAAAGACAAAAAAATAACAAATGCTGGCAAGAATGTGGAGAATAGGAAACTCTCTGTACTGTTGGTGGGAATGTAAATTAGTGTAGCCTTTATTGACAATAGTTCCTCAAGAAACAGAACTACAATATGATTTAGCAATTCCACTGCTGGGTATGTTGCAGCAATACTCACGTAGCTATGTTTATTACAGCACAGTTCAAAGTAGAATCAATTTAGTGCCTTTAAGCAATGAAAAGATTTCTTAGTTTTTTCAATGGGGTCTGAGGATTCTTCTCTTATACTAGCTTTAGCTTTCCAACATGGGTTTCCTTCCTCAGTTTAGGCAGCTGGTATCCCAGTTCTTGTTCTGCACATCTGCCCTAGACTAGCTTCTTCTGAGTTCTATTTTTTTCTGCTTTTTCCATAGCTAGAAGAACACAGGAATATGAGTACAGAAAGCACCAAATCCCAATGTGATCTTGCCCTTGTGTCCTGCCCGCTCCTACACCTCCACCATTATAGCTCCTTGACAAGGTGTTCTCCTGAGGGCTGCTCAGCTGTGTTGTATTTGCTTGTTTTGGCTTGGAGTTGCCTCACCACTTTCTTTCTTTCTTTTTTTTTTTTTGGGAGACAGAGACTATGTTGCCCTCATTAGAGTGCTGTTGTGTCACAGCTCACAGCAACCTCAAACTCTTGGGCTTAAGCTATTTTCTTGCCTCAGCCTCCCAAATAGCTGGGACTACAGGTGCAGTGCATGTGGCTGGTGCCCTAACCACTGAGCATGGGACCCAAGCCAGCCTCACCACTTTCTTTGCTTGATTATTGGCTTTGACTTTTTCCTGAGTCTCTCTGGTTCTTGCTGTCTTTGGTCACCTCTCTTTTTGGTCCACACGTGTTTTTTCAAGTCTGCACCATCTTCATTCTCCAGATTTTTACTTCTTCTTCTTGGGCCTTTGTGCTGCCACCATCTTTCTCTTCCTCTCTGCCTACTTGTTTCTAGCAATCTAGCCCACTTCCCTGAAATTTTATCCTAATTTGTGGGAGGAAAACCAAAAGTCTGTGACTCAGATATAAATGCCTTGCTTGCATTTTGGAGACTTTTATCACTAGGACTCTACCTAAGTAGCTTGCATTCAGGCCTTTGTCCAGAGGAGTAACACACTGGTTACACCGGCAGACAAGTGGGCGGGAAGCTGATGTAAAGTTTGCACTTGCATGAGGAAATGTTTAAATACTCACTTGTTTTTAAAGATCATCCTTTTTGTGTGATGTATAGTCTTACAAATCAATAAGAAGATGGTATTTTATTTTGAACTGAAACCAACAGTTCCATTTCAAAACAACTCTTCCGTGTGGATCTCCCCTCTTATTTGTGATGGATTTGTGGCCCTTCATGGTGGCTTTTTTCTACAGACCTGCTAAGCAGAATCCTTGATAAATGAGCTGAAGTGAGAGGCTGTCTTTTCATGTCTTCTATTTTGAGAGAAGGTGGAAGGATCTAATTAACAGGCTCCTCTCTGACTTTATCCTCTTGTTCTCACCACCGGTGGTGTGTGCTCACTTTTTCCCAAAGGAAAGTATTACCATGAATATTACTTTTGCAACTATGGCTTCCTATTAAAACCAGCTGGGGAGCTTTAGAAGCAAATACCCGGGCCCTATCCAGGTGATTCTAATGCATGGCAGGCCGAATGCTTCTGCCTGAAAAGGATACCTGCTTCCTTCTGGGATCCTGCTCTCTCTGGCTCTTTCCATCTTCATCCAAATCCTAAGTCCACAGGTGCTCAGAAAAAGCTGAAGTGGGTTATGCACATCAGTTCACATGTCCATCACGCTGGTCTCAGTCTCTAATTTGTGCATTCAGTGTTTTTTATTTTTTTTTTAATTGTTGGGGAATCATTGAGGGTACAGTGAGCCAGGTTACACTGCTTGCGTTTGCTGAGTGAAGTCCCTCTATGAATAGAGGCACATTCAGTGTTCTATGCTAAACAACAACAGGGACAGAGTTAGGACAAAATGAACCAAAAAGCTTTATCTCCCTCAATAGCCAAGAGGTGCTGTTTGTTCAAAAGTCAGTTAAAATTATTTCCCTCTTTGTCTTGACTTACAATTGGGTCGACACTCGATTATTTTAATTTCAAAAATTTAGGGGGCAAAAGTGTTTTTTATTTTTCTGTTACATAAATTGTATGATACTTTAGTAGGACTTTCAGTGTACCTGTCACCAGAAAAGTGTGCATTGTGCGTGATAGGTAGATTTTTATCTCCCACCGTCCTCCTTCTGTCCTAGTTTCTGATGACCGTTACTGCTCTTTCTGACCATATATAGCTTTTGTTTAGCTTCCACTTATAAGTAAGAATGTGTGGTATGTGTTTCTCCAGTCCTGAGATACTTAGGATAATAGTCTCCAGTTCTATTCAAGAGGTGCAAAAGACATTGTTTCATTCATTTTTATGGCTGAGCAGTACTCCCTGGTGTCTATGTATGCATGTATGTGTGTGTACTATATGTATGTGTATATATATGTATATGTATATATTACATTTTCTTTATCCACTTAGCAATTGATGAGGCCTTAGATTGACTACATATCTTTGCTACTGCAAATTGTTCTGGGAGAAACATTCAGGCACAGGTGTCTTTTTAATAAAATGACATCTTTTCAGTTGAGTATATGCCCAGTAGTGGGATTTCTGGATCAAATGTTGGGTCTACTTTTAGTTCTTTGAGGAGTCTTCATACTGCTTTCCCACCAATAGCATAGACCTCTTTCCTTTACACCACAACCACACCAACATCTATAAGTCTTTGATATATATATATTTTTTTTGACAATTCTGTCAGGGATATTGTGGTTTTAATTTGCATTTCCCTGATAATTAGTACCATTGAGCTTCTTTTCATATGTTTATTGGCCAATTGTCCATCTTCTTTTGAGAAGAATGCATTCATGCTTTTTGCCCACTTTTTGAGGAGGTTATTAATTTTTTTCTTGCTGCTTTGTTTGAGTTCTCTGTAGATTCTGGGTATTAGCCCTTTGTTGACAGATAGTTTGAATATTTCCTCCCATTCTGTAGGTTGTCTGTTACCTCTGTTGATTATTTCCTTTGCTGTGGAAAAACTTTTTAGTTTAATTAAGTCCTATTTTTTTGTTACTATGTTTGCTTTTAGAATCTTATGCATAAATTCTTTGCCTAAGCCAATGGATTGAAGAGGTTTTCCTCCATTTTATTCTGGAATCTTTGTGGTTTTAGGTCTTATGTTTAAGCGTTTATTCCATCTTGAGTTAATTTTTGTATTTGGTGAGAGATTGGGATCCAGTTTCATTCTTCTGCATGTGGTTATCCAATTTTCCCAGCACCATTTGTTGAATAGAGTATCCTTTCTCTAGCATATATTTTTGTCTGCTTTGTCAAAGATCAGTCTGTTGTAGCTATATGGTTTTGTTTCTAGGGTCTCTATTTTGTTATATTTGTCCCTGTGTTTTTCTTTATCCTAATACCTTGCTGTTTTGGTTACTATAGCCTTATAGTATAATTTGAAGTCTGGTAATGTGATGCTTCAATTTTTTTCCTTTTTGCTTAGAATATAAAGTTTAAGATTGTTTTTTCTAGATCTATGAGAAATGATGTTGGAATTTTGATGAGAATTGTACCTAATCTGTAAATCACTTTGGGTAGTATGGATATTTTAACAATGTTGACTCTTCTAATCCATGAGCATGGTTTTATTTTTATTTGTTTGTGTCATCTCTGAATTCTTTCATCAGTTTTGTAGTTCTTCTTCTTCTTCTTTTTTTTTTTTGAGAGCCTCAAGCTGTCGCCCTGGGTAGAGTGCTGTGGCATCACAGCTCACAGCAACCCAACTCCTGGGCTCAAGTAATTCTCCTGCCTCTGCCTCCCGAGTAACTGGGACTACAGGCGTCCACCACAATGCCCGGCTATTTTTCACTTCCTTGGTTAAGTATATTCCTAGGTATTTTGTTTTCTTTGTAGGTACTATAAATGATATTATTTGACTCCCAGCTTGATTGTTATTAGTATATAGAAATGCTATCATTTTGTGTATATTAATTTTATATCTTGAAACTTTACTGAATTTATTTTTACTGAGTAAATAAAGTTTTAATTCTAGGAGTCCTTTGATGGCATTTTTAGGGTTTTCTAGGAATAAGATCATACCATTTTTAGACAGGGATAGTTTGACCTCTTTCTTCCTGATTTGGATGCCATTTATTTCTTTCTCTTGACTGATTGCTCTGGGTAGAACTTCCAGTACTATATTGCACAGAGCAGTGACAGTGTACATCCTTGTCTTGTTCTAGTTCATAGGGGAATGCTTTCAGTTTTCTCCTGTTCAGTGTGATGCTGTCCTTGGGTTTGTCATGTGTGGCTTTTATTATTTTGAGGTATGTTCTTTTTATGTCTAGTTTTTTGAAGGTGTTTGTCATGAAGAGGTGCTGGGTTTTATTGAATGGTTTTTCTGCATTAGTTGAGATGATCATATGGTCTTGGTTTTTACTTCTGTTTATGAGGTGAATTGTATTTATTGATTTGCATATATTAAACCATGCATGCATCGTGGAATGAATCCCACTTAATTATGGTGGATTATTATTATTATTATTATTTTTGTAGAGACAGAGTCTCACTTTATCGCCCTTGGTAGAGTGCCGTTAGGTGATTCTCTTGCCTCAGCCTGCTGAGTAGCTGGGACCACAGGCACCTGCCACATGCCTGGCTATTGTTTTGTTGCAGTTCAGCCAGGGCTGGGTTCGAACCCACCACCCTCGGTCTATTGGGCCGGTGCCCTATCCACTGAGCCACAGGCGCTGCTCTAAGGTGGATTATTTTTTTAATGTGCTATTAAATTCAGTTTGCTAGTATTTTGTTGAGGGTCTTTGCACCTGTGTTTGTAAGGCACACTGTGGTCTGCAGTTTTCTTTTCTTGTTCTGTTCTTTTCTGGCTTTGGTATCAAGGTGATACCAGCTTTGTAGAATGAGTTAGAGAGAATTCTCTTTTTCTCAATGTTGAGAAACAGTTTCAGTAGAATGGGTGCCAGTTCTTCTTTGAACATCTGGTAGAATTTGTCTGTGAATCCATCTGGATTTTTTTTTTTTGGGTGATTATTTTTCCAATCTCATTACTTGTTATTGGTCTGTTCAGGATTTCTTTTTCTTCCTGATTCAAGCTTGGGAGGTCACACGTTTCCAAAAATTTATTCATTTCCTCTAGATTTTTTAATTTGTATGTGTAGAGATTTTCATGGTCGTCATGGATGACATTTTGTATTTTTTTTATGGTATTGTTTGTAATGTCTTCTTTTTTATTTTTTATTGAGCTTATTTGGGTCTTTTCTCTTTTATTTCTGGTTAGTCTAGCTAGAGGTCTTTTGATTTTGTTTATCTTTTCCAAGAACCAAAATTTTGTTTCATTGATCCTTTGTTTTTCTTTCTTTTTAGTTTCCATTTCATTTAGTCCAGGTCTGAGCTTTGCTATTTCCTTTCTTCCACTAGTTTTTTTTTTCTAGTTCTTTGAGGTATAACATTAGTGTATTAATTTGTGATCTTTTTGTCTTTTTGATGTAAACATTTAAAGCTATGAACTTCTCTCTTAACACTGTTTTTATTATATACCATAGATTTTGGGTGCTTGAGCCATGATTGTTGTTGATTTTGAAAAACTGAATATGTATTCTATTATTTTGGGGTAGAATATTCTATAAATGTCAGTTAGGTCTATTATTATTATTATTTTTTGAGACAGACTCTCACTTGGTTGCCCTCAGTAGAGTGCTGTGGCATCACAGCTCACAGCAACCTCAAACTCTTGGGCTTAAGTGATTCTCTCATCTCAGCCTCCCAAGTAGCTGGAACTACAGGTGCCTGCCACATGCCTGGCTATTTTTTTTGTTGTTGTTGTCATTGTGGTTTAGCAGGCCTGGGTCAGTTTTGAACCTACCAGCTCTGGTGCATGTGGCCAGTGCCCTAACCACTGAGCTATGAGTGCTGAGCCTGTTAGGTCCATTCATTCTAGAGGTCTGTTTAAGTCCAGTGTTTGTCGATCTTCTGATTCAATAATCTGTCTAATTCTGTCAGTGGAGTGTTGAAGTCCCTAGAAATTATGATGTAGGTGTTTTATTTCTTTGCTTAGATCTAGTAGTATTTGATTTATGAATCTGAGAGCCCCTGTATGAGGTACATATATATTTAGGATTTTTGTATCTTCGTGCTGAATTTCTCCCTTTATTATTATATAATGTCCATCTTTTACTTTATTATTATTTTTTTCTACCATTATTGATTTTATCTGAATGACTATTCCTGTTCACTTTTGGTTTTCATTTGCATGTAATATTTTTCTCCATTCCTTAGTCTGAGTTTATGAGTATACTTAAGAATTAAATGGGTCTCTTGGAGATAAGCAGATACTCTGGGTTTTTGTTTTTTCATCTATTCAGACAGTGTATATTTTAAACAAAGCATTAAGGCCATTTACATTCAATGTCAGTATTCATATGTTAGACACTGTTCTTTTCCTCATGTTGAATGATACCTAGTTGCTTTATTTTCTCCCTTGTGCTACAGTTTTATAACAGTTGTGAGCCTTACCTTTGGATGTTTTTATCATGGGTACCAAATGTTTTCCCTGTATAGAGCACTTTTAAGTATTTCCTGTAGGGCAGATCCATTGTGACAAATTCCCTTAGTGTTTGGTTGCCTGGGAAAAGACTTTATTTTATCTTCATTTATAAAACTTTGTTTTGTAGGATACAAAAATCTTTTTTTTTCTTTTTTCTAGTAGTTTTTGGCTGAGGCTGGGTTTGAACCCACCACCTCTGGTATATGGGGCCGTCGTCCTACTCCTTTGAGCCACAGGTGCCGCCCAGGATACAAAAATCTTAGCTGGCAGTTATTCTTTCTAAAATTATTAAAAAATAGAACCCCAGTCCCTTTTGGCTTGAAAGGTCTCTGTGGAGAGGTCTGCTGCTAGTGTGATGGATTTTTCTTTGACAGCAACTTGTTGCTTTTGTCTTGCAGCTTATAGGATTTTTCTCCTCCCCTTTCACTTTGGTCAGGCTGATGACTATGTGTCTTGGTGATGTCCTATTTACTATGAGTATTTCAGGTATTTGATGACCATCTTGTAAATGGATATCTAAAACTCTAGCTATACTAGAGATGTTTTCCTTTATCATTCTTTCAAATAGCATTTCTATACTTATTGCTTTTTCTTTTTTTCCCTCAGGGATACCTGTAATTCTTGTATTATAGATCACTGTATATAATTCTATATTTCTTGTGATGATTGTTCATTTTTCTTTGCTCTTTTTTTCTGTATTTTTTACTGATTAAGTTACTTTGATATGCTTGTCTTCAAACTGTGAAATTATTTCTTTTGGTTCATTTAGTCTGTTGTTAAAAATTTTTGATGTCTTTGGAAATTCCCTAAATGACTTTTCATTTAGTTCTGTTATCTCTTTCCAAAAAACACTCTTTAGTGAATTTTTTTCATGTCCTGAATTGTATTTAGGGTTTCAACAAGTTCCTATTGTTGGAGTTCATTACTGGAGAACTATTTTGATCCTTTGGGAGTATTGAGTGAGACAGCCTATATTTTCACATTCTTGGAGTTTTTATGCTGGTTCCTTCTGGAGCCACTTCTCTTAGCTCAAAACAGATAGCACATTTGATATGCCAGTTCTACTCTGTTAGGGCCTCTTTTGCTTGTTGAAGGCAGGGGTGTCTTGGGTGGTATGTGTGTGTCCTACTCTGGAAGATTGACTAGGCAGGAGGTGGGTGGATGCACTGTGAGTTTTTAACACTACTGTCCTGTTGCATCTGCCCTGTTTCCCTGTGGTTGCCACTGGGTGATTGCGGTAGGGGATGCATGTGGGATTGAGGAGGTTCATTGGGCATAGTGAACACTTGTGCAAGTCTGGACAGCCAAGGTACCAGGCACGTGGGGAGGGCAAGGTCCAAGGAGGATGCAGTGCTGAGCATAGCAGATGTGCAGAGCATAGTTGTCCCATAGACCCAAGGGGTGTGGGACACAGTGGGTAACTTGTGCTGAGTGGGCTAGTGGGTCATATCTCACCTAGGGCATGGAATGGAACTCCCTGACAGAGTAAACCATGGGTCAGGGGCCTACATGTGGGGGAGCAGGACTGTAAGGCCTGATACTTATGTTTTAGCTGCAGGGTGGGGTGTGTGGGTGAAGCAGGGCACACACAGGGTGCAGGATGGCATGGGTTAATGGAGTGCAATATGACCAGATACAAAGGTTGTGATTGCATTGGCTTTTGTCTTACATGGGGCCTTTTAGGCAGTGGTGATAGCAGTGGCCTAGCTTCCCCAGCACTGGGCAGTAAGAGTAAGCACTGCACTGAGAACTATGGGCATATATATACTCTGCATGGGTCCATGTGATTAAGTAGTATTGTCCAGGCCACAGCAGTGGGCACAATGCCTATAGTCTTCTGCTCCAACAAAGGGCTTTACCCCTGTTCTGGGTAGTGGCAGGGGTGTACATCATCTGCCCACAGGGCACATTTGGGATTCCTTACTTTTCCGCCACCATGAGGCAGTAGTAAAAAATCTGTTCTTTGGGCAAAAGTAGCATTCTGGGGTTGGCATGTGACAATGATGCCAGCCTCAGTACCCAGGGGTCTCAAGCTAGCCATCCCTTCTTTCTGGGCAACCCAGCTATGTAGCCTCCAATCAGACCCCTGTATCAATAGAGAGGCCTGCAGTAGTGGAGGGAGGGGTTTTCCTGCTGCTCCTGTTGAATATCCTCGGGGGAAGCAGGGAGCCTGGGACCCTCTCCTCTGTCCCTTTCCCTTGTATTAGCACCTTTCCTGAGTACCATCAGTCCTGTGGAGTGGGTTGTTCCACCTCCTTTCTGCTGCACTTCACTCTTACCTCCTTTCTATGGATTCCCAGTGCTTTTGCTTAGACAACTGGGGTGGTTATCTATTGGCCACTTTCAATCTTCTCATGGGAGCAGCATTGTGCAGCCTGCTTCTAGTCTGCCATCTTGGCCCCTGCATTGGAAGATAGATTTTAATGATCTTTGGGGAAGGCATTCATTGTATTGGCCTTTTCCAGACCTACAAATTAATGTTAACTTTATTTATGTTTGCTGAATTCATAAAGAGAATATTATACCCAAGGTAAATGTCATGTGGAGACACTCTTCTCTGAGAGTTTACCCTTTCCCAGTGGTGCTCTGACTATCATTGTTTCCGTGTTCCTTTCTCCTTACAAACACCTCACCCCATCAGTCCCCTTCATCACTGCTCCCAATCTGTCACTCCTTTCTGCCTTCACTTTATGTTACACCCAGCCCAGACCTCGCCATTTATCACAGCAACTAATCTTGCCAGAGTCTTTAATGCTTTTGCTTCCTTGGCTTCTACTTTACTATGAGCTGGGACCAGTATTAATTTATGTTTTCCATTTCCTCAAGAAGGCCTATACTTCTATCTGAATGTTCTCCTTGTTCGATCTCAGCTTGTCATGTGACTTTACTTCCTGGCCATAGCTAGTGATGCCTATCTACTTCCCTAGTGTAGTCTCTGGAGCACCAGCTCAACAAACATTCCATAGTCACCTCCCAGTTCCCCAAAGAGAAACCACCACCATACCTGATGCTCCAACCAGGGGCCTGGGTAACATCCATCACGCTCCATATTCCACAATTCCCAAGTCCTTATTATCCATTCCTCTATTCCCACTGTACCTTCTCTGGGCCCGGACCATACCACCCTCAGCCTGGGGTCTGGCCATTGCCACCCCAGATGTCGTTTCTGGCTTTCCTTTCACTTTCAAGTTGTCTCCCTACTGCTGCTTGAGTGCCCTTTCTGAATTGAAGGTCCTACTTTGTCAACATTAGGTAAATTCTTCAATGATACTCTCTTGTGGTCATGAAAAGGCCCAAGCTGGAGTCTGCCACAGATCTGTGCCACGTAGCCCACACATATGGCCTTGGGCCAAAGATCTAATCACTATCCAGTATCTGGCGTCATTCTGTTATTCAGCAATTTCTGTTATCATCCAGTCAGGCCGAATTGGCAGCTTCCCATACAGACCATGATATAATATGCTTATACCTAAAGTATGCTTTCCTGGACACATCTCTGTGCCAGTTGCCCATTTTGTCCATGGAGACCCAGCTCAGGCATTAGCTCACTGGGACACCATCTGTCTCCTTCAAGGCTATGTCAGATGTCCCCTTGGCACCTGATACCCTGTCCCTGTCTCTGTCACAACAGTCGTTAACTATGATCCTGGTAGAGAGCAATGCCTAACCTGGCTCTGTACCTCAGATACCAGATATCTGGATGGGGAAGACCTTGAGGCCACCAGTAAATATGCAGGAATGAGTTTGGTTTGTAATCTTCAGTTCTGCTCTCTACACTTTACAGGTTAGTTGTTTGGTTTTCATTTTCAAAGATAAGTCTGCTCTTGGACTCAGGGCAAGGACTAACATTCTTATCTTTGAGAAGAACAACTGAAATAGTTACTAGTGTAAATTAAAAGACAGTAGCAGGGACTTGTTTCTAATTTTCACCTTTATACC
Organism: Perodicticus potto; assembly: GCA_963574655.1. Taxonomy (NCBI): domain Eukaryota; kingdom Metazoa; phylum Chordata; class Mammalia; order Primates; family Lorisidae; genus Perodicticus; species Perodicticus potto. The sequence continues at coordinate 892 of CAUYRH010165392.1, read as the reverse complement.
TTGAGAAATTTATCTTGGTATTAGTGTAAGAAGATGCCAAATAACTCTAATATCTTTCACAAATGTAAGCTGGAAGAGTAAACCCAAACATGAGAGGAAGTCTATCAGAAGGACATTGAATTCTTGCCTTCTACTGTGCCTTATTACAGAAGCCATTTCTAGAAGCACGTGGGTTATTTTTCTTGCACCCAGACAGTGGTTCTGAAACTTGAGCATGTGTCAAATTCACCCATGGGCTTGCTACAAACAGATTTTTGTGCCTTGTTCCCAGAGTTTCTGTTTTAGTAGGATTTGGATGGGGTTTGAGAGTTTGCCTTTCTAACAAGTTCCTAGTTAATACTGATGTTACAGGCTTTGGGCGCACACTTTGAGAATCACTGGAACCAGGAACTAAGAGAAATTGTAGAGATTTAGCACTCCTAGCAGGCAGTTAGTTCAACCTTAGAAATTGGTTACAAAAGCAGCCAAGTTTTGCAGTAGAAAAATAGAATCAACTTGTTAACCTGTTGAATTTCCTCTGCCCCCAACTCAAAGAAGCTAACTCTTGACTCACTGATGCTTGGCTGTGTGCCACTGATTGTTCTTGGTATGAATCCATTGCAATATTCTGAAAAGACAAGAGCATCCTCTTAGGGCATAAAACCTGTTTAAAGCCCCAGGTGCTGCTACAATTGTCTTTCTTCACCTCTTGATTATGTAGGAAAAATTATATTTTAATTTTTTTAGAGACAGCTCACTCTGTCACCTAGGCTAGAAAATAGTGGTGTGATCATGGCTCACAGTAGCCTTGAAGTCTGGGCTCAAGTAATCCTCCTGACTTAGCCTCTGGAATAGCTAGGGCTACTGATGCATGCATCAAACCTAGCTAATTAAAAAAATTTTTTTTTTTTTT
>CAUYRH010165391.1:0-35319 GCA_963574655.1 Perodicticus potto | reverse complement strand
TATAAGAAATACCTGTATAGCTCAATAATGGAACACCTGGGTGGAAAGGGCATGGAGAGGGATTTAGCTCTCCTAACAAGCATGAGAGCTCGTGAGATGAGAGCAGTGGTGAATTGGCAGCCTCTACACCTGTGGTTGAGAGGCACGAGATCAGCCTTACATTAGGCTGGAAAGAAGGCAGTCGGGAGCATGCGCATTCTATCACGGACCCGCTTACTCTGACTCTGTCTCCACTCCTGTCTGCAGAACGCCAGCACGGCGTCTCTCTGCTGAAGATCACAAAGCTGTACTAAAGACTAAGATCTATCTATTCTGAGAAGACTGCTTTACTCTGTCTAAGACTCTCTCTCTCCAGCTGGGGTAGACAGCCCTCAGGCACCTAAGAGAAACTGAACCTGAGCAAGGTAACTTAGCGGTCCGGGTCCGGAAGCTAGTGAAGCCGGGCCCAAGACCTGGCCAGTCCTGGGCCCGGGCGAGAAGTGTCAGAAGTGACATGTGACACCCACCTTTTATTAGCTCAACTACTGGCTTCATATTAGTATTGAGCACATTGGATTCTTGCTTCTGCATTCTTCTGGTGCTTTACTAACAAGAATGCATTCCAATTCTAGCCAGGTCAAAAGATGTAAGGTCTCCTTCTTTTTATGACTGAATAGTATTCCATGGTACATATACCACAGCTTGTTAATATCCATTCATTTATTTTAGGTGAATTTTGATAGTGACAATTCTTTGGCCACCTTATAGGAAGAATAACATTAGGCATTTTTTTTAAAGCTATTGTGGTCTTTTAGGGGGCAATTAAAATATTAAAAGTTGCAAAACAGGTGAGGTGGCTCATGCTTGTAATCCCAGGACTTGGGAGGCCGGGGCAGGTGGATTGCCTGAGCTCACAGGTTCAAGACCAGACTGACCCAGAGTGAGACCTTCATCTCTAAAAAATAGCCAAATGTTGTGACAGGTGCCTGTAGTCCCAGCTATTAGGGACACTGAGGCAATAGGAACACTTGAACCCAAGAGTTTGAGGTTGCTTTGAGCTGTGACGCAGCCACCGCACTCTAGCCAGGGTGACCAAGTGACACCCAGTCTCAAAAAAAAAAAAAAATTGCACAACAATATGTCAGAGTTGATGATAGTTCATTATTAGCTTAGTAGAATGAGGACGTCATATTGCCAAGGGCAAACGGCAGCCCAGAGGTCCTGCCAAGACTACTGCAAATCTGTGGAAAATCTGACACTTTATGGAGAACAACTAAGTTCAGACACATCCAGCTGAAGCCGAGTAAAACCTCACAGCTCACGGCAATTGCAATTAGACACAGAAATAGCCCTGGACTCTTTCCTAGGCCCTCAGCTATTGAAATCACACAAATCTGCTTCCCTTCTACAAGATACAGAAAACGCCTTTTTTTGTTTCTTTCTACATTCATTTTTATTCAAGGAATAAGGGAGGTAGGAGAATATATTTTTAATTAATGTTATCCCTAAACATACAAGATCCTTTATCAGAGCAGTATTGGTGAATACAGAGTTAACAGTCGAATCTATAGTGAATCTTTAAAAGTTGTAGTTCAAGCCTTAAAGAAAGATGGAGACTTTACCTCGTTCATGTTTACATGGATGGAGCTGGAACATATTCTTCTTAGCAAAGTAACTCAAGAATGGAAGAAAAAGTATCCCATATACTCAGCCCTACTATGAAGCTAATTTATAGGTTTCATATGAAGGCTATAACCCAATTATAGCACAAGAATATGGGGAAAGGGGCAAGGGAGGGGAGGGGGGAGGATGGGTTGAGGGAGAGTAATTGGTGGGATCACACTTACGGTGCATCTTACAAGGGTACAGGTGAAACTTACTGAATGCAGAATGTAAAGGTCTTAACAAACAACTAAGAAAATGCCATGAATGCTATGTTAACCAGTATGATCAAAATATTTCAGATTGTATATGAAACCAGCACATTGTACCCCATGATTGCATTAATGTACACAGCTATGATTTAATTAAAAAAATATCGTAGTTCAGGCGGCTAAGGCACCAGCCATATACACCAGACCTGGCACGTTCGAATCCAGCCCGGGCCCACCAAACAACAGTGACAACTAGAACCAAAAAATAGTCCCAGCTACTTGGGAGGCTGAGGCAAGAGAATCGCTTGAGCCCAAGAGTCCAAGGTTGCTGTGAGCTGTGATGCCACAGCATTCTATGCAGGGCAACAGCTTGAGGCTCTGTCTCAAAAAAAAAAAAAAAGGAACAGTAATTACTATACACCCTATGTTTTCTTTATTATACTGTGAAGTGCCTTATTGTATTAGCCATCTGGGGCTGTCATAGGCAAGTCCTACACACCGGACAGTTTAAAGCACAGACATTTCTTCTCTCATATCCTGGAGGCTGGACGTCTAAGATAAGGGGTTAGCATTTCAGTGGATGGATTATGGGGGCGCCCAAGTAAGCCCACAACCCCTGTCTATTTGTACTCTAATATTGCCATGACAACTTCTGTAAATATCAAGAAATGAAGGGAGACTTTGAGTTAAGAAAGCATGAATACTCTTTATTTTTATTTTATTTATTTAGTCTCTCTATGTCACCCTGTGTAGAGTGCTGTGGCATCACAGCTCACAGCAACCTCAAACTCTAGGGCTTACATGATTCTCTTGCCTCAGCCTCCCAAGTAGCTGGGACTATAGGCACCTGCCACAACACCTGGCTATGTTTTTGTTGCAGTTGTCACCGTTGTTTAGCTGGCCCAGGCCAGGTTCGAACCCCCTACCCTTGGTTCATGTGGCTGGTGCCATAACGACTGTGCTATAGGCACAATAAAAAACATTCTTTATTGTTAAAAGTTTACTCAGGGCCAGGCACGGTGGCTCACCCCTGTAATCCCAGCACTCTGGGAGGCCAAGGCAGGTGGATTGCCTGAGCTCAGGAGTACAAGACCAATCTGAACAAGGCTGTGGTCCTGTCTCTTCTAAAAGTAGAGAAATTATCCAGGCATGGTGATGGGAGCCTATAGTCCCAGTTACTTGGGAGGCTGAGGCAGGAGGATCACTTGAGGACAGGAGTTTGAGGTTGCTGTGAGCTGTGATGATGCCACAGCAATCTATGGAGGGTGACAGAGGGCCACTCTGTCTCAAAACAAAACAAAACAAAATAAAATTTACTCATGCACATAGTAAATGTAAGATCGTGTCAGAAGAAAGAAGAATTGTGGTTATTCAAGGCTGGGAATCATGGCAGAAAGGGAGAATGAGGGACAGCATGGTTAACGGATATAAATTCCTATGTAGGAAAGAGGAACAATTCCTAGTTTTCTATAGCACTGTAGGGTGAATATAATTAACAATAATTTATTATATCTTTTCAAAGCCAGAAAACAGGATTCTGAATGTTCCCAACACAAAAAACTGATAGCTGTTTGGGGGGATAACTATGATTATTCTGATTTGATTATTACACATTGTATGTATATATGGAAATATCACCGTCTGCCCCATAAATACCAACAGTGCAATTACTATGTCTCAACTAAATATAAAAGGAAAAAGAAAGAATCGCGTCTCAGAGTTAAAGACACAGGTTGGTAAGCAGGGCTTCATTTTAAATACAGAAGTCAGTTACGGACACCCACCTCGGAATAGATTCTGAAAAGTTTGTCTCACTTCCTACACTTCTTATTTTTCTTATTTTCCTGCATTTTTTCTCTTTGCTGTCACTTTCCCATTTTGTTCTCAGCGAGTTAGCCGAGAATGGAGCTGTGATTTATCACGGAGGATGCGTGTTGAAGTCAGAATCCAGGTTCCTGTCGGGAAAGAACCACAGACGTGCTCGTGAGAACACAGACCCTCTAACACCTGCTGGCCCACGACAGGCAGAGACCCTTTTTGCTCTAATCTCTGAGAGATGACGCCCTTGCATTCGTACTATTTATTCCTTACAGAGACGAAGTGCACTTGATTCAATTTTGCCTTCAGCCTCTTCTAGTTAAATTCACAATCATGCCACTTCCCCAGTCAATAATTCCATCTGATTTTCTATAAAGAACACTCAGCTGCCTTCCGGAGAGTCAGCGTGAGGCTCAACTTGTGTATCAATTCTAGGGAGATGCTGTGTTTTCCTGCAGGTTTTCATCCTTCTGAATTCTCAGCCACCTTCAGCCTCCTCCACCTGTACCGAGGGAATTCCTCATTTATTCCTGGACATCTCAAGAAGAATTTCAACTCTGACAGCCCAGAGGTGTTCTAGAATCTCACACAAGCATCTCTGCTTGGAAACGTCTGCTGAGGGTTTAACTTGCCACAATACAAAGAAAATCTTCAGCAAGGGAGAGACAGCGACATCTCTGAATCTCAAAAATGTGGTCTGCACTGAAAAGGTCACTGGAAAGATTAGAAAGAGAGAGAGAGAGGAATAAACAGAGATAGAACTTACATGCTTTAGGAGTCGAAGAGACAAAGGTTGTCATTTAAGCAACTGTTCAACCTTGAAAAAAAATCAAGTCCTCACTGAGTTTTTTCGTCTATTAAAGAAGGAAGGTAGTAAAAGGTGTGGAGATGTCACAGATTTATATTTCACAGAAGTATAGTAGATAAGGACATAAAAAACCCTAAGCGTTGTCTAAATGGAAGTTAGTGTTAAAAAATCAGGCACAGACTACTGAATTTCACAAAATGCGTAATGATCTAGAATGTTTATGAAGAACAGCCTCGTGCATTATAAAATAATTAATACAGCTGAGAAAATTATAAACCCATTATTCTCATCCCTTCTGAGAAGACTGAGACTCTCTGTGTGAAAGATAATTTTTATTTTATATTTTTTTTGCAGATTTTGTCTGGGGCTGGGTTTGAACCCGCCACCTCCGGCATATGGGGCCGGCGCCCTACTCCTTTGAGCCATAGGTGCTGCCCTGAAAGATAATTTTTTAATCCAGTGAGGAGTCTGTGTCCTAATCACCCTTCTTCTGAGGCCCCTCACACGTTAATAAACATCTCTACAAACAAACTACATCTTATTCCCTTTTCACTACACGATGTGTTTCCTTTCAGGGTCCCAAATGTTCAATTTCCCAACCTAAGGTTATGAGAACATTATAACCCACACTAAAAACACTTTTTAAGTAAAACAAAGTAAACATAACTTAACCAGAGTCTTATAAGAAACCAATAGCAAATTTACTCTTGAGTGTGGAAGTAAATATTTTCAAGGAACGTAGCCCATTAGCTGAGTGAAGTGGTTCGTTCCTATAATCCCAGCAATTTTGGAGGCCGAGGGGACGGCATCTCTTGACTAGTCTAGGCAACACAATGAGACCCCATCTCTACAAAAAATTAAAAAAACAAATTGAGTTTAGCTAGCTAATAAAAAATATCGTACACTAATTGGGTTCATCTTAGGGATCTAAGAGTATTTGATAAATAGAAAATATATAAATTGAGACCCACCATATTAACAGATTGAAGGAAAAGAGTCAACATTTTAAAAAGCATTCAATAAATGCTAAAAATTTGTCATGACTTTGAAAGGACTACCAGTCAACCTATATAAAAATACATTATTATTATTTTTTTTTCACTCTTGCTCAGGCTGGTCTCAAACTCCTGAGCTCACGTAATCCTCTCTCCTCGGCGTCCTATAGAGCTAAGATTACAGGTGTGAGCCACCACATCTGCCCAAGTTTTAATATATTTTAACATCCGTCTTCTTCTCCCCACTGGCCTTAAAAATAATAAACGTACAGTACATTCAGCCTCTCATTCAAAATGATACAGACAGGAGAAAAAGTGAGACACTGTCTGCCATTGACAAAAAAGGTGACGGCACATCTATTACCTGTCAGAAAGCCACAGGTGTATCAAAATTATCTGTAGAAAGCAAAACAAAACGAAAAAGAAAGAAAGAAAGAAAGTCAGGGGTGGCTCTCACCGTCTGTAGATGGCAACTTGGACGGTTTGGGGTTTAGGTGTTGGGAAAGCATTTGGCTTACTTTTTAGCTTTGTCTTTCATGAAGGGCGAGTGACTGTGAACACCTGTTCATTTCAAAGGGACCACGTGCGGGAGAGAAAATCAGCCCAGACAATTCTTGCCTCGTGGAAGAAGGATGCAGAGTTCACAGGTGTGTGTCTGAATCTTCTTGAAGCCTTCTCCAGCCTCTGTTTCCCTAGAAACGATGAGACTCAGAAACACAGATTTTACCAAAATGTAGCCAGATACCCAAGATTTGGGATCCTCAAGCAGAAAGTATTGCTCAGTCATGGAAAAACAGCTCCTAACATGCACTTGACCCCAGGCCTTCCCTCTAACACACCCCAGACTACCAACCTGTAAAGGTTAGACGCTAAGTGTCATTAGAAAACGCGTTACCCTCTCCACTAAATTCGCCATTTCCAGGTTCTCCGGGACTCTTTTGCCTTTAGAATTCTCCGGCAGCTCATCTGTTTATCCAAATACATTTTCCGCCCGAGCAGACATTGAAAGCTTGTCATTTCTTTGACCTTTGTTTAAAAAGTAAATTCCTTTGCCTATCAAGAGATACAGGAGCTAAGAAGGAAAATAATGAGCTGGGCTGTCATTCTGCCAAGGTAAAAAGAAAGAAATTGGATGGAAAATCACTGAGCCACGAAGGAGGCCAGAGTTTCTCCGTGACAGTCACTTAGGTCATAAACAAACCATTTAATGATGTTCGTCCCCCCTCAGAACCCCGAGCACTTGAACGTGGTTTGTTTACAAGGCTGGATGGCTTCAAAGAGCAATTTTCTTTGTCTGAAAAAGAAATGACAATATTCCATACTCTGATTTTATTTTATTAATGACAAAGTGCCAATTCTGGTATGTTCATTTTTTTCCTCTCCTTCATATCCAGGATATGCAAAAAAAGAAAAAGCCACCAAAAGTTTGGGTTCCTTGTAAATAGAAACACAGTCATAACTACGATTTGAATAGACGTCACCATTCTTTTTAACTCTATCGCTGACTTTGGTTTTCGTTTTTAGAGGTGGGTCTGACATGTATTTATCAGAGGTCTGTAAATAACTTCACCCACACGAGTGCGGCATTTCCGTTCTCTAAGAGGTAATACCAGGGATTTCACAAATGCCACGGACACCAAAAGAAAACCTGTCTGAATAACTCTCTGTTATTCACTCAGGGAAATTCGTCTGTTATGTCAAATAAAAAATAACAATTTAATTGACATAGTGATTTCTGTATTGGATAGATCTCATGTTTTGTTTTGTTTTAGGGTAGAGTTAGGGTGAGAATGTATATGTTGTATTTTACTTTTCCAAGAAGCCCAGCAAAAACTTTGATATTCACAACTTCATTTTCAAATGTCATAATATAAGCAGTACGTTAAAAACACAGATGTAGGGCGGCACCTGTAGCTCAGTGGGTAAGGGGCCGGCCACATGCACCGAGGCTGGCGGGTTCGAACTCTGCTATAAACAACAATGACAACGGCAACAAGGAAAATAGCCAGGCGTTGTGGCAGGTGCCTATAGTCCCAGCTACTTAGGAGGCTGAGACAAGAGAATCATTTGAGCCCAAGACTTTGAGGTTGCTGTGAGCTGTGGTGCCACGGCACTCAGCTGGAGACTCTGTCTCAAAAATAAAAAGAAAACAGGTAAGTACACACTCCTTTTCTTTTTACTGGCTTGCATACACTGTGCTCTTCCGTGGTTGATTTCCAGGGTTTATCTACTTTGCCCGACATCACCGTTCCAAACCATTGTAGAATAAAACGTGGGCAAAGTATGTCCTACCCCAGACCTGGCAGTTTTTCCGATCCCAATATGATTTCCCGCTGCACTTTGGTAAAAGTTATCTCTTTGTTTAATAGATGCCCCTCTATATTTAGTTTTTCTTAAGGCTTGCTATAACGTGTCAATTTTCCATTTTCTCTGAATACATCCAAGGGGAGAACTCTTGCATTATTGCTAATTTTCTCCCGTCAGTTCTGAACTTGTTCAGTTTGGATTCTTCAAAACCCTGACACCTTTTCCCGAGTCCCTCTCCCATTACACATAAAGTTATCCCTTGCATGCCATCTCTAAGGTCTTTACCCACTGCAGGAAAATAACTGCATTTGTTTACAATATCCTAAAAGAAACTTTTTTTTTGGTCCCAGCAACATTATTTTGCTGCATAAAAAGCTTCTGCACATCTCGGCCTCAAATCTGCAGCCCTCATCTTCTTATTCTCAGCTCCCTGACCAGCTTCACTTTGTTTTGAGTTTGTTCAAAGTCCTTAAATAAATAATGTATAAGGTGTTTTTTTGTTATCGTTGTTGCTTTTTTTTTTTTTTTTTTTTTGCAGTTTTTGGCCAGGGCCAGGTTTGAATCCACCACCTCCGGTATATGGGGCTGGCACCCTACTCCTTTGAGCCACAGGCGCCACCCAATAATGTCTTTTTTTTAATAGTGTATTTTTGTAGCATGCATAGTATACTTTGTATTACATAACATGGATCATATAATATAACATACTTTGCATTAACAGTATACGTGAATTTGTACAGATAACGTATCATAACACATAGTACTATATAAAATAACACATTAAACATTGACATTACATAATACAGCATAGCATATTATATAAGGCAACGCAGCATAGCATAGAACATGCCATTTCTTTTCACACCCACTATCTTCTCCTCCCTTTCATGTATTCACAACATTATTTCTTCTCTGATCCAGTAAATTCTGAGGCAGTCGAATGAACACACATACAACTTGGATCTGGGGCTCCCGGACCCCGATCTTGATGTGACTTTTCTCTTATTTTGCAAGATCCAGGGCACCCACCCTCCGATGAACCGCCAAATCGGGGTCTAAACATTTTAAAGTTACAACTACGCAAATGGGTGAAATAATGTACGTTCTGCATTTTGATTTTCACAGAACATATCTTTATAACAACCTGGTAGATCGAAACTGGCTGGGGGTGAGGAGCTGGGGAGGGGGCCTGGGGAACCGAGTATGCCCGAGACCCAGCCCGTTCTCTTCCAGTGCCCACCTTTGTCTCCTAAGCTTCCCCGGCAATCGTAAGGAGAAAACGCAATGTGCATGCTCACGTTATAACATCTGGGTCCTGAATGGATGTCCCAAATCCGTCCTCCCTTGGAAAGAGCATCCATATTCCACTCTCCAGGCAATGAATGTCTTCATCTGTCCTACGACCCCCACCCCACAATGGCCACCATCACGTCACTCCTGCAAACAGCAGTGTGCTTGGCTGGTGTGCAAGAGGGCACAAGTCACACTGATCGTAAAAGCTGAGGCAGAACCATTCAGATGAGAATGCCCGGGGTCCTAGATACCCAGAGTGGGGTCTTACCTGGGCAACAAGGCTTGATACTAATATTAATAGATAATAAACAATTACACGCTCATATGAACACCAGTATAGCCTAGTACGGGGGCAGGATGGGGGATAGAGGGAGGGGATGATTGGCAGCAGAACAGAGGGTATTTGGTGGGGTGTCACCTAATGAGCCCAATGCAAGGTGTATACCAAGCGCCCTGGGTGAGTTTTACAACTGGAACTTTACCCTGAAAGTGAGAACAATGTAATCCAAAAATTCGTACCCTTATATTAATTTGAAATTTAAAATGATATCATAAAATAAAATAAAACAAAACAATACAAAATAAAATAAAATAAAATAAAAAACAATCCCTTGGCAGGCAACCGATGGCCCCACGGTGCTTCCCAAGTACTGGGTTCACCTCGGGGCTCAGATGCTGCCAGGGACACTTGCGCTCAGGGAAAGAAAGATTCCAGCGCTTATTCCTGGTGGGTCAACCAAGGAAATAACTCCTCCCCACTGAATCTGCTGTCCTTCACCCCTGAGACCCCTCGGCCCTTCAACCACCTTCAAGGTCGCACAAGCCTTCCTGCGAGCCTGGTGTCTAATCTGCACCGATTAACATTCACTTTCAGCTGCAGTTCACTGAGCCAGACACTGAGAATGTGAGCACTTTTCTGGAAGGAAGTATCTGCCCTTATCATGTCTGCAGACACAAGGCTGTCCCCGGACCATAGAGCCTCTTTTCAAGGACTCATTCTTTTTCTCACTGTACGCATTTCCATAAAAGAGATTATTTAGTTGACTTGCTTTCCTGGTGCTCTTACAAACAGACCCTCTGACATTGACTGTCTGTTAAGGAGAGAGAAGCGCTTATCTGCTCCATTACAAACAGCCTCCTGACGCTTGCCTTTGTGCGGGGAGGTCGGCTGTTTATCTTCCCCACTGTACATACAGCCTGGGTCTTCAGAAGCCTCAAGTTTGGTTTCCCAGTCAAACCCTTCATTCCTTTCCTCTTGGGGTATATATGGCCTTGGCTCTTGCAGGGGAGGGAGATTGTGTCTCACATTTTCTCTTTCAAAGCTTCAGTGATCTTGGGACTATTTTGCATTTCTTTATGGATTCTGTTGAGCTCCTGCTTACTTGCTTACCAGTGAGACTCTTAGCCGAAGTCCGGCCGGTGCTTCAAACACTTTTTCACCTTATCTGGCACTTCCCTGTGCCATTATTCACCACAGTCCCTGTTACCTTGTTTCTTCTGCCCTGTGACATTTTTCAAGCACGCCCAGCTTGCATTCCGATGCACTTTATGAAAACTGGACCAAGTCGTTCTCCGTTTTCATGGGGTTTCTCTTCCCTCTGGGGCCCCACTGGGGTAGTGTTAAGTTAATCTGCTAATCTGTAGTGTTAAGTTAATGTGCTCCATTTGTACATTTTTGACATGCAATAAAACCACAGTTACAGCCTAATGGAAAGTATCCGACGATCTGCTGGGAATGTACATATCCACATTACCCTTTGCCCTGTGAGGGATTTCAAAAATGACCCTCGCGTGGTAAATAACTATTGGGATAGTAGAGTGAAAGAAGACTCAAGTATAAGGTTGCATAAAAGGAACCAGCCACAAATAAATTAATTAATTACTTTAATTAAATTTTATTTTTTTTTAATTTTATTATCTTTATCATTAAATCATAGCTGCGTACAATAGTGCAATCAAGGGGTACAATGTGCTGGTTTCATATACAATCTTAACTATTTTATTTCTTTTTTCTTTTTTTTTTTTTGAGACAGAGCCTCAAGCTGTCACCCTGGATAGAGTGCGGTGGCATCACAGCTCACAGCAACCTCCAACTCCCGGGCTCAAGCAAGTCTCTTGCCTCCGCCTCCCAAGTAGCTGGGACTACAGGCACCCGCCACAACCCCCGGCCATTTTTTGGTTGCAGCCGTCATTGTTGTTTGGCGGGCCCCGGCTGGATTCGAACCCACCAGCTCAGGTGTATGTGGCTGGCACCTTAGCCTGTTGAGCCACAGGCGCCGAGCCAATCTTAACTATTTTCATCAAACTGATTAACATAGCCTTCCTGGCAATTTCTCCGTTATTATATGAAGACATTTGTATTCTGCATTTAGTAAGGTTCACCTGTACCCTTCTAAGATGCACCGTAGGTGTAGCCCCACCAATTACCCTCCCTCCACTCCAACGTCCCCTCGCCCCTCCCTAATTTAATTAAATTTTAAAAAGGAACCAGACAGAGAAAAGAGACCATAGGAAAATTCATGCTAAGATTTTTTTCTTTTTTGGCTGAAGCTGGTTTTGAACCCACCACCTCCGGCTTATGGGACCAGAGCCCTACTCCTTTGAGCCATTGGCGCTGCCCAGATTCTTTTTTTTTAATCACAATTAACTTCTTTTTCCTTTTGGCTGAGGCTGGGTTTGAATCCACCACCCCCTGTCCATGAGGCCAGCGCCCCACGCCTTGAACCACAGGTGCAGCCCCACAGTGAACTTCTTGCTGTTGGCTGAGAGGAAACCAAGTTCTCACCTACAACTTCCCGAGTCCCTTTGTTCTTTGTCCATCTCACGTTGCTCACTTCCACCGTGTAAGTCTCAGAGGCATCTGCTGGGTGGAATCTGGAACCAATAAGAAAACTCAACCACAAAAAAATCAAGAGCTCGAAACTCTCTGGATGAAAACAGCCTTCTAGAAAGCGAGGAAGGTGGGGGAATGAGCCAGGTATCGACGCCGCCTCAGAAGCTTCCTTGAGCCCCACTCTCAGTCCCGCCTGGGTTTTGTTAGTTCCCTGTCCAGCCACACCTCAATCTCACGTTTGTATCTTATAAGCAAAGGTCCAGGTGTTACAGTTACCCAACCAACGCCCTATGCAAAGTCAAATGGGAAACAGAAGGCAGAATGTTAACTAAAATTAATAGATCTATGGAGAAAATGGGAGCAAGGTGCACACCTTGGAGTTTTATCTACTATGAAGATTACCTTTCTCCAGGGCCCCTGGAGGCCACCACTGAAGGAGGGTTTAACGTGCAACCGTTTGTTGTCAGAGGATGTTCGCACACCCTGCAGAACCAGCCCTTGAGTAGGAGACAGTTCTATCTCCACAAGGCCATGTCCATGGGAAAGTCCTTCATGAGGGCACAGGTGCATTCCGGGAGACCCACGCCAGGGCAAATGGGGCCGGCAAACACACCCAAGAGAAAGAAATGTCTCAAATACTTCAATCAAGGGTGCAAGTGGCAGAATGGGGTGTGCCGGTTCTCAAACCCCAGGCCTCCTGTGCAAAATTCTCAGACACATATCGGTGGGGGGGTGGGGGGAACAACTTTGTCACTCACACACAGGCACTGCGAAAGAACGGAAAGCTGGAATTCGTGTCTCGTTGATCTCCAAAACCGCCCCGGTGGACCTCGCCTCCCTCTGTGCATTCCCACCCCTCTTCCCGTCACAGCCGAGAGACCCGTCCAAAGCACCTCAGGACTCTGGGTTTTACTGATGCCGGGGCGCTGAGAACGAGCAGCGTCAGACAGCTTCTTCTAAGAGAAATGAGGTCAAATCCTGGGCTGTTCCAAATAGTCTGTCCTTAATCTCAGATTGTCACACTAGCTATAAGAATTGCCAACAATTCAATAAAAGCCAAGTCTGCCAAGGTCATTCTGAGATGTATCTTCCTGCAAGGAGAAAATGTTCAGCAATTTTTCTTTCGATGGGGTTGTAACAACTTGACAGATCCCAGCTGGGGGAACCAATAACATTCTCTCTCCTGGGATAGGGTCTGAACCCAACCCAGCTTTAAAAGTTCTATGAGCTTTATGCCCATAGCACAGTGGTTATGGCGCCGGCCACATGCAACAAGGTTGGTGGATTTGAACCCAGCCAAGGCCTGCTAAACAACAATGACAACTGCTACAATAGCCGGACGTTGTGGCAGGCACCTGTGATCCCAGCTACTTGGGAGGCTGAAGCAAGAGAATTACTTAAGCCTAAGAGTTGGAGGTTGCTGTGAGCTGTGACACCACAGCCCTCTAGTGAGAGTGATATAGTGAAACTCTGCATAAAATAAAATAAAATAAAATAAAATAAAATAAAATAAAATAAAATAAAATAGTAAAATAAAAGAAAATTTCCTATGATTACTAATATATTGGTTCCTTTGCCTACAAAGTTCTAGGTAAAACATTAAGGGCAGAAATAGAAGAGATATTGGAGAATGAAGAGGTGGAAGGGATTTGAGGGTGCAATCATCATGATTTATTTTCTTCATACGTAGCTCTGCAAATACGGTAGAACTTTCATAGCTGACCCCGTCCCTATGCTGACCACCCGCGTAAGTTGATTTCATCTGCTAGACAGGACAGGCACCACATGTCATGATCAGCACAGCAGCCTTGTATCACTACGACCACCTCTGTATGGTGACCAGAGTGTTGCAATGCCTTGGGTGACCAGTTTACCGAGGATCTCCTGTATAAAGTTGGATGAAGGACTTCTAATTAGGTGGAAAATTTGGATATGTGCATGTATGTGTATAAATGTTGAATTAAACAGCATTAGCCTAGTGAGTTCATAAAACCCCGTATGGACTTGTGTGTGCATTTATATATATTCATGAGCCTCTATAACCTGACCACCCACAGGACTGCAGCAAAATGGTCCACACACAGAGAGACGGTTAACATAAGCGACAAGGCCGACTCTATACTGATATGTAATTTGGTGCCTGTCTGCTGGGTGAAAATGAGGTCAATTTAAGGTCAGTATAGGAAGGTGCTCAGCTATGAGAGTCCTCTGTATACACAACCACACACACACATCGTGTACATATTTATAATTGGGAAATAGTTGTCATTGGGAGGTAATCGAGAAAATCAAGGCTCAGAAGTCATGAATAAACCGTCAGTTTAAAGAATTTTTAACTCAGTCAGGCATGGAGGCTCATGCCTGTAATCCTAGCACTCTGGGAAGCCGAGGCAGGTGGATTGCCCTGAGCTCAGAGGTTCGAGACCAGCCTGAGCCAGAGGGACATCCCCACCCCAGTCTCTACCAAAAATAAAAAAATAAAAAAAAAGCCAGGCGTTGTGGTGGGCGCCTGTAGTCCCAGCTACTTGGGAGGCTGAAGCAAGAGAATCGCTTAAGCCCAAGAGTTGGAAGTTTCTGTCAGTTATGACACCACAGCACTCTACCAAGGGCCGCAAAGTGAGACTCTATCTCCATTAAACAAGTAAATAAATAAAGAAATAAAAAGAAAATTAAAAAAAGAAAACCTTCAAATGAAGACAATTGAAAGCCAATTGAAAACAAAATTTAGAAAGAAAAACGAAAACAAAAAAAGAATTTTTAACTCTACGATTCTCCAATATCCTTTCATATACTATGAAGGGGACTTCAGTCCTGAGTCATTTCCCACTAATGGCCCACCGTCATAAAAACCGATAAAATGCAATCCCAGTTGAGATACACCCACCGATTTTTAGAAACCGTGTTCATTGAATGCATTTGAAATATACTTTGATAAATGCCACTTTTGTTATTAGGCAGGAAATCCGTGCAAAAGTGAATTTCAGGTTTTCATACTCTTTCTTCAAAATATTTAGTAACAAATAGACAGTCAGGATGTGATTGATGCTAAGTTTTTGTTATTTCTTTTTATGGTCGTTTATGTTTAATATTCCATCTCTGCTGATGTCAATCTTGGTTGAAGATGTATAGATTTACTACAACTATGTGCTTCCTCTGTACAGTTTATCCTGAATTTTGCATTATTCATCCAATGCTGCATAAAAGCATTTCATAGTAAGATCGAGGAAATGGTAGGAAAATAATATTAGTGGGTTTTTCTTTTTTTTTTTGACTAAAAGCTTATAGTGAGTCTTTGAGACTTCACGGATTGATTAATTCAATCAAATCACATAAAAGCCACCATGGTAGGTAAAGTGGCCAAGAGGGCAGACTTTAGCATAAACAGACGAAATCTTTCTGACAGGGAAGAAAAGGATGGCTTAAACATTGGGAAGATTTGATGAATTAATTCAAACACAGCCCTTTGTTAATGGACTCCATCAAACGCAGTAGGTCTGGAAAGCGTGTTATCACTTTGTATTCCGTTCACCAAAAAGAAAAGAGCATTCAGTATTCACCACGGCTCTTCCCTTCAAATGTAATTGTGCCTCCAAAATGTAAGTGAGGTTTGCAGCTTTTAAAACGCGTCCTGCATCAAAACTCCCATTTAGTGGAAGACAGGGTGGTGAGGGTTCCATAAAAATACGTGAATGCCCCTCACTTATCTTTTCTGTACCTCTGCAGACTGACTTTGCATTTGAAAAAAAAAATGTGGGTAATGGTGAACAACACCTCATTGCTCAAAAATGCAAAAACAAAAAATGTATAAAGAATTTACTTCTGTAAGTTTGCAAATACATTAAATGCAATGTTGTAACTAGTTACAGCTTTTCTGTAGGGATTCTAAATGTCTTAGATTACTTGTACTTCCATAGAGGATATATTTACATGATTTATGTAATTAGTTGATTTTTTTAAAGTATTTAATGTGAAAGTATACACACTTTTCTTACTTTCTTTTTTTTTTTTTGGAGACAGAATCTTACTATGTCACCCTGTGTAGAGTGCCTTAGCATCACAGCTCACAGCAACCTCGAACTCTTGGGCTTAAGTGATTCTCTCACCTCAGCCTCCCGAGTAGCTGGGACTACAGGTGCCTGACACAACACCCGGCTATTTCTTATTGCAGTTGTCATTATTGTTTAGCAGGCCCCAGCCGGGTTCGAATCTGCCAGCCCCGGTGTATGTGGCCAGTGCCCTAACTGCTGAGCTACAGGCACCACAATTGGTCCTTGAGTATGATTTCATTATTTTTTTTGTTTTGTTTTTGAGACAGAGTCTCAAGCTGTCTCCCTGGGTAGAGTGCCGTGGCATCATCACAGCTCACAGCAACCTCAAACTCACGGGCTCAAGGGATCCTCTTGCCTCACTTTTCCTACTTTTAGTAGAGACTGGCCCTCAGTCGTGCTCAGGCTCTTCAAGACCTGCTGAGAACACTCCACCTGCCTCAGCCTCCCACACGGCAGGGATTACAGGCATGAGCCACCCTGTCTGGCCACCATTATAATGTTGATCAGAAAAAAAAATTATGTTCTTACATGCCATTTCCGTTAAAGTTGCAATTTCAAAAACCTACTCATGGTATTAAGTGAGGACTTTGTATATAAAAATAATGTTGAGTTCCCTAAGATATAATGAATGCATATATCTATACCTATGTATGCATTTAAAGTTTCATGTTCATCTACATATAGCCAATAAATAATCTATATTCCTGTGCCTGCAGTTGGAAATTAAAGACGTACATAGTAGCCGGGTGTGGTGGCTCACGCCTATAATCCCAGCACTGTGGGAGGCTGAGGCGGGAGGATTGCTTGAGCTCAGGAGTTTGAGGCTTATCTGAGAGAGAGTGAGACCCCAACTCATGAAAAAAAGGACAAATCCAGCTGGGCGCCACTGTGAGCACCTGTTATCCCAGTGGCTTTGGAGGCTGAGGCAGCAGGATGCCCACAGCCTGAGTCTGAGGTTGCAATGAGCTACGATGCCGCTGCATTCTGCTCAGGGCATAGGGTGGGACTCTGTCTCAACAAACAAACAAACAAGACAACTGTTTACATATGCTCACTCCAACCCCAAAATCCCCTTTAAAAAAAAGAAAAAAGATGTACATAGTTTCAACTTGTTATAAATACATCAAAGACTTTTTCATCTTTGGATTGTACCATATCCGCCTGTATAATTGCGTTAGAAGGAATAGCATCCGCCTTTTGTTGAATAGCTTTGAAAATTGTTTACAAACCATATTTCAGTCCAAACGTGTCCAAGTGAAGTAGGAATTGGAACATTTCCATGTACTTCCTACGGTAAAGGAGATGGACACTTCTTACCGGTTAACAGTGCGTGGAAGAAAAGCAGTTTCAAAGATTAATGGCGTCACCTGCCTTTGTCTGGGTATTCGGATCCCATCTCACTGTGTCCCTGGAATCTCTTCTCTGAAACACGCTACCTAAATCTTACAAATGAGCAACAAGACAGCCATCTCAGGCTTCGATGCTCTGACGAAGAGCTCAGGACCTTGTCATATTTGCCCTCAAACCATAACAACAATAACGATCTCTCAACCCAATAGCTCTGTCTTGTTAAGACCTATCTCTCTCTTTCTCTGTTGCTATCGACTCACTCAAAATGCATTCCTTTACTCAATTTAATCCAGATTTCACATGGTCAAGGCAGAGGAATTGCATTTGCTAAGCTCTCTGATCACTTAATTTTCAAACTCAGTGAGCAGCAAATAATGGCTGGTATTGTTCCCACCTTCCCGAAATATCTGTTTCCATCAACGGCTTTCAGAATTCTGGGCGTCTTCACAGGGACGCTGAGATGCTGTTTCTGCTATTTCTTGTGGGTAGCACATCCATTTCTTTCCCGTGTCCTAGGTAAAATCATAAATTCTTTCTCCCCTTTCTTTTAATGTTAAAAATTGTCTAGAAGCACTCCGTTAATTAAAGATACAAAGAATTAGTATCGCCGTGTTATTGTCTCTTTTGATAGAATTATTCCAGAAAATGAAGAATCTTTTTTTTAATCGAAAGTGGAAAACCTAATAAACTCATATATACGTAAAAAAATAATAATAATAAAATAAATTTTAAAAAATTGCAAAAAAAAAAAAAAGAACATGGAAGACAGGTTGGGGTGCACACCTCTGATCCCAGCACTCTGCCAGGTCGGGACAGGTGGATTGATTGAGCTCAGGAGTCTGAGACCAGCCTGAGCAAGAGTGAGACCCTATCTCTGTCAAAAATAGAAAAACTAGCCAAGCATTGTGGCAGGCAGCTATAGTCCCAGCTACTTGGGAGGCTGAGGCAGGAGGATCGCTTGGGCTCAGCACTTTCAGGTTGCTGTGAGCTCTGACACCACAGGACTCTACCCAGGACAACAGAGTGAAACTCTATCTCAAAAACAAAAAGAAAAAGTAGAAGCTGTT
The DNA here is from genome assembly GCA_963574655.1 of Perodicticus potto. Classification (NCBI taxonomy): domain Eukaryota; kingdom Metazoa; phylum Chordata; class Mammalia; order Primates; family Lorisidae; genus Perodicticus; species Perodicticus potto. The sequence continues at coordinate 16,946 of CAUYRH010165391.1, read as the reverse complement.
TTGAACACATTCATGTTCTCTTTCAAAGTTGCAAAATAAAGAATATATTATTTACCTCGATAGGCCTTAGAACAAAGCTGTTTCTGGGCACATCATTTATCCTTATCAGACAGTGAATTCCAGAGAACTATAACTACTTTTCATTTTATTTTCAAATTGCAAAGTATTATGGGTTCGTGGCTGGTGACGTGCATTCTTTGGTAATGCTTGAGTCATTGTTATGACTCTGTCTATGACAAAGGTCGTCATCACTGGATCTGTCAGGGAGGTTTTGGTTCATCCCTTCTGCCCCTGCACCGGCATGAGCTTCAGTTCCCTCTGAGCCCATCGGCTGGTGCCAACTTGATAGCAAGTACACGTGGTGTTTGTTTTCACATTCTTGAGGTAGTTCACAAGGACAACGGTCTCCATTTCCAACCAGACTGTTGCAAAAGACATTTCATCATCCTTTTTTGTGGCTGAGTAGTAGTTTACCGCTGAAGTCAGTGGCTTGAAAAAGGTATCCCCCCCCCCCAAAAAAGAAAAAGGTATCCAGGGCTATTTGCACAGCCTCTCAATTATGTTTTCGTCATTATAAGTGGCTTATTTGTGGCCAACGTTCTCCGTAACTATACGGCAAACCTTTTTAAATGGGTCAACATTAGGAATTTGCTCCTCAAACTCAACAAATGTTGCTCTAGAGGGACGAAAGCCTTCAGCTAATTCTTTTGCTGTATATTTTATTGATTCTAGACCAGATCTTCTAATTCCTGGTGTTTGTTTTCTTTGTAAAAAATTGTTTTTTCATTTATATTTATTTATTGATTGATTGACTTTTTGAGACAGTCTCACTATGTCACCCCAGGTAGAGTACCCTGGCGGCATCACAGGACACTCATGAACTGATGGGCACTTGGCTTGATTCCACGTCTTCTCAGATGTGAATCGTGTTGCAATAGACATTTGAGTACAGAACGATAATTTATGATTAAATAATTAAATTAATGATGTAGGAACGACTTGTTTTTTTTTTCTACCCATGATGTAAGCAAATCTGTGCAGAGTAAGGGGCTTGGGGGTGCAGCCCCTTAATGCTAGTGTCTGCTCTCAGACGTTGATGGAGAAACAGCTCACAGAAACACAAGAACAGGCTCAGCACCTGTAGCTCAAGCGGTTAAGGTGCCAGCCACATACACCAGAACTGGCAGGTTTGAATCCAGCTGCATCGGCCAAATAACGACAACTACAACCAAAAAAATAGTCGGGCGTTGTGGCAGGTGCCTGTAGTCCCAGCTACTGGGGAGGCTGAGACAAGAGAATCGCTTAAGCCCAGGAGTTGGAGGTTGCTGTGAGCTGCGACACCAGGGCACTCTACTTAAGGTGACAGCTTGAGGCTATGTCTCAAAAAAAAAAAAAGAAAGAAAGAAAGAGAGAAAGAAAAGAAAAGAAAAAGAAACACAAGAACAGGCTCAGCACCCATAGCACAGTGGTTAGGGCTCCGGCCACATACACAAAGGGTGGTGGGTTCGAACCCAGCCTGGGCCTGCCAAAAAACAATGACACCTGCAACAGAAAATAGTCAGGCATTGTGGCGGGAGCCTGTAGTCCCAGCTACTTGGGAGGCTAAGGCAAGAGAATCGCTTGAGCCCAAGAGTCTGAGGTTGCTGTGAGCTGTGATGCCACAGCACTCTACCCAGGGTGACATAGTGAGACTCTGTCTCAAAAAAAAAAAAAAAAGAATCTGAGTTACATGTGAATCTTACTTGAACACATTTAGAAGTTATCTCATCTGTAACCCAGTGATTGCCTGTATCAAGTCTGAAGTGACCATTTCTCAACCATATTTAGAAGCAGCCATCACCAATCACTGATATAGGCTGTGCCTATTATTTCTATATTTTTAAAGGATAAACATTTCCTAGTCATCATGGGGGCATGCTCCATCCTAAAAATGTTCCCTGTGTGCCTGAAATTTAAACTTAACTGGTCATGTTGCATAGTATATTTATTTATGAAAACCAGCAACATTTTTAGTACCATTCATTAAAATGTTTGACCAACTGGCTGAATTAACAAGGAATTCAGGAGCTAACAAATCAACACCTGTTCTGGTGCCAACACTCATGCGAGCAAATCTTTTACGAAAATATAATATACATTATTAAAATTTCAGGACTGTATCACTTTTTTCTCAGAGTTTGGCTGGTTTCCAATTTCAGCGTCTTTGAAGAATTTGGGAGCAGTTGTTCTCTGCAGAATTTTTTTTTCTTTAAGCTCAACTATTCCTTGTGTTTTATGTCTTCAAGCTAAATTATCTCAATTCTTTGATCATATCTTTTCATTACCCATGGAATACTTCAAAATAATGGTTTTCGTTAATATACAAAATTGGTGATAAAGAAAAATTCGAGAAAGACCTGATGGCTAATGACTCCTTAGAAAATAAATGGTCTTTCTGTATTGTTTAATGATAATATTCTTTGTTAACTTTGAGTCACAAGTTCTCCAAAGAATCATGTATTAAGAAGCCCAGCCCCTAGGCTTGAATATTACAAAACTTGCTGCTGGGTTTTTATGTGAAATAATGAGCTACGAAGATAAGTATGTTTGGCAGCCTTTTGATAAAACAGCAGTGGTTTTTACTAATCTCAGAATGCTGGTGTTCAGATAGTATCAATTTGGATAGTTTTAGACATCTGAAAGAAAAAAATACCACTTCATTTTCCTTATCGAAAGAAAGTGGAAGTCAGATGATAAAAGACACTGCAGCTTAAAAATCCCAGGAGTTTAGCAGAAATTACACAGCAGCCTTGGAATACTAATGCCCCACCCACATAGGGCCCTTGAAGGTAATTCTGAAAACTCAGTGACTTGGGAACACTGGGCCCCCAAAACGCTCATGAGTCCAGTTAATGTGGATAATTAAGTAAAGGCTTCTCTGGAGAGGGTGATAAAACTACTATCAAGTTTTTATGATGAAAATAGGATAGAAAAGGGTAAGATATCTGAATTACGGTCTCTGAAATAAAAGAATAAATCTGGGAACAAATAAATCTCACGTTGCCCTGAGTTGGTCCAGGCCGATTTTATATAGTGGTGCTAAAATATTTCTACACCTGTAATTGTTTATTGAGTTGTGATGAATTCTTTTCTCGTATCGTTAGATGTACAGAGAGATCACTCTGTCTGCAGAGAAACTGGTGATTTGGAACCGTAATGAATTAATGGAACAGAGAAGGAGCCGGGAGTTTTCGAAAAGGGCAGAGAGGCCGAAGGTTTAAAAGTTAAGACATTAGTCACAAGGTGCATAACAGACCTTTTGAGACATACATTCTTCCTGTGATAACATGTGTAACATGATTCCATTAAAAAAAATTCACAAATGACATACAGGGGCGTATGTTTTTAACTTTATATGAACAAATGTGTAAAAATAACCAAAAATACACCCAGAAAAAAAAGCTAGGAGCAGTGACTATCTCCACTGAAAAGTAATATGAGCTGGGCATCTATAATCCCAGCCCTCTGGGAGGCTAAGGTGGGAGGATGGCTTGACGCCAGGAGTTCGAGAAAGGCCTGAGCAAGAGTGAGACCCCATTTCTACGAAAAAAAAAAAAAAAACTGGCCAGGCCTGGTGGTAGGTGTCTGTAGTGCCAGCTACTGTGGAAGCTGAAGCAGGAAGATCACTTGAGCCCAGGAGTTTAAGGTTGCTGTGAGCTGTGATGCCACAGTGCTCTACCCAACGCAACAGCTTCAGACTCTGTCTCAAAAAAAAAAAGTTTTGAGTGGCCAAAAAAAATCAATAAAGTAAAAAATAGACATAATATTTACAAACTACATTGCAGGGTAAGGGCTGAATAAACCTCATAGATTTAGAATAGATTTAGAATAGATTCTTTTTCTTTAATTGAAAAGAAAAAAAAACACTAAAAATATATTTTAAAATAGGGGAAAAGCATTACTAAACAATGTATGTAAAATGTAACTCTTAAAGATCTGGCAAGAATATACCGCCTCACTAATAAAACAAAATGAAAACTAGGCCAGGTGAGGTGGCTCCCGTCTGTAATACCAGCGCTCTTGTAGACTGAGACAGGTGGATGACTTGAGCTCAGGAGTTCAAGACCAGCCTCAGAAAGAGTGAGACACCCCCATCTCTGCTAAAAAGTCAAAAAACTAGCCCAGTGTGGTAGCAGGTGCCTGTAGTCCCAGCTACTCGAGAGGCTTAGGCAGGAGGATCACTTGAGCCCAAGAGTATGAGGTTGCTGTGAGCTTTGATGCCCTGACACTCTACATAGGGTGACAGAGTAAGACTCTGTCTCAAAAAAAAAAAAAAAAAAGTGGAAGCTGTTATCAAGACATCATAGAGTTGCCAGCTTATAGCACCACAGCAAGCTCCTACCTTGCTGGGTTTTGACAAAGTATTGCTGGATATAGTGGGGGCTTGAGCTGCCTGGCAGGTAAGGGACCCAGGCAGCTGGTGAGGGTACAAAGACAGCCACCCATGCACACATAGACATGTCAGAAAGTGCTTACCAGCAATCTGTTATCAGCGATGCATGCTTCAAACTCCAGCACGAACAGCGCTAAGGGACTCCCAGCACTCACCAAATATTAGAGAAATAATAAAGCTATGGACAAACCAGATGCCTGACTTCAGAACAAAAATATAATTAAGAAAAAGAAGAATAGGGAACACCCCAACTTTTCATCAAGTTAATAGCCTGAAGTGTTTCAAGAATATGGTCCAGAGAGTAAACAAGAAAAGCTGTACGAAGTGGGAGAGTGATATATTATTGTGTGTGAGTGTGTGTGTGTGTGTCTAGCAGAACACATATGCCTCCAGCCTAATACGTATTTATTTTATATAAATATACATATAAATATGTATTACATTTATACATGTGTGTATATATATTTGAGGGAAACTTATACCAGTTATGTAATAATATATACTATCACATAGAGCATGTAATAACATATACCTTAAGAAATAAAATAAATTTCCCTCAAAGTAAAGAAACTTCAGAATTTAGGAATGAATGTTTCAGTAAATGCAAAGCAGAACAAAAGCAAAAGTTCCAGTACAGAATGAAAAATTATTTTTAAAAGTCCAGAAAGAACTGATCTAAAAATTTATAAAGGTAGAATTGGCGCCCATACCTGAGTGAGTAGAATGCTGGCCACATACACCAAGGATGGCGGGTTTGAGCCCGGCCTGGGCCTGCCAAACAACAATGACAAGTGTAACAAAAAATAGCCGGGCGTTGTGTCAGGCACCTGTAGTCCCAGCTACTTGGGAGGCTGAGGCAAGAGACTCCCTTAAGCCCAAGTGTTGGAGGTTGCTGTGAGCTGTGACGCCACAGCACTCTACTGTGGGCAACATAATGAGACTCTGTGTCAAATAAAAAAAGAAAAAAATTCACAAAGGTTAAGTTTAAAATGATACTTCTCCTCACTATAAATTAAAGTTTCCCATCAGTTGAAGAGAGAAAAAAAAAATCTGTTCTTTTTAACCCAGATTTTGAGACAAAGCCAAACATTCAAGGATCAAAGCAAAATAATTTTTTTTTAATTTTTTAAAATGAGAATTCAAATTCTGTTCACTAATTTTCCCCATACACCATTTCTTTAATTGAAAATAGTATTCTTTAAAAATTTAATATTCCCATGAATTGAAAGAAATAGGAATATATCAGAACAGATATCCAAGAAATAGCACCAATTCAGAAGGAAAAAAAGAAGCTGAAAGTAAGTTAATAGGGGACCCAAGAAGCCTTGATCTTTGAAAGCATCTTTCTTCAGCAGCAAAGTTTAAATGAACTGTGAATACATTTCCATTTCTCTGAATCCAATTACAAATTTCACATGAATAATATTTACATAATATTGGAATACTTTCTTTTATTGAGTGAGAACTTTTTTGGGATTCAACCAAGAATAAAGCCCAAAAGACTGAAATGAAAATGCAGAAATGCAAAACTATTCTTATAATTTAAAAAATAAAAAATGGGAAGAAGAACAGATGTAATTTTTTTAATTTTGGAAAAAATCAGTAACTTCTTTAGATGCGTCTAAATGAAGATGATTTGTTAAATTTGAAATGTTTATTTCCTGTATACATATATTACATGTGTATATATAAGACATAACATATGTACAGAAAATGCCCCCAAAATGTATACGCATTTTAAAAGGTGTATTAAATTTGTACCATTCAAGTCCCATTCGACTTCTGCAGCTAAAAGAGATAAAATACACAAGATAACAAATGTTATCGATATAGATCATTACAATTTTAATAAAGTTTTTAAAAAGTATGCACATTTCTTGGCATACTCGATATAACATTTAAGTTTTTGTTTGGAAGGTGGAATACTTTTGGATTTCTTTTTTTAAATAAGAGCGTTTTAATGAATTTCCCCATGTACCTGAATAATTTACATCACTCAGTTTGCAACAGCTGGGATGTAACTAAATTATACATTTACCCATGTGGTTTTCATAGCCTAAAATCACCTGCAATTAATTGGAAGGCAGAGACCCTGGAGGGGAGACTGCCGCAGACGTCCAGAATGCTGACTCTGGAAAAGGTGACCTTCTGGCTTTGCACAGGTGACACCTCGGCACCAAGCCTCGGTTTTGTCAACATCACCTAAACTAGGGAGGTGATTCTCTGAAATAAAAATATTGTTTTGGTGGGGGGAGAGAATTAAATTATGGAACATACACACAAATGAGCTGGTCACAGGCATGTCTGCACCAACTGAACTCAGTGACTTGAAGAGGAAAGGAACCCAGGGGATAGTACCATTTTGTTCATTTCCAGATTGGAATAGAAACTTGGAAAAGAAATCTGACCCTACCAAGGCCCATCTAAGATTCAAGGAGAGCAGTGCAGACAGTGCCAATGAAATACATTTATAAAAGCTATTCTAATAGGCTCGGCGCCCGTAGCACAGTGGTTACAACACCAGCCACATGCACTAAGGCTGGCGGGTTCAAGTCCGACCTGGGCCTGCTAAACAACAATGACAACTGCAACAAAAAATGGCCAGGCATTGTGGCAGGCACCTGTTGTCCCAGCTACTCGGGGAGGCTGAGGCAGGAGAATCACTTAAGCCCAAGAGTTTGAGGTTGCTGTGAGCTATGATGCCACAGCACTCTACTGAGGGTGACAGCTTGAGACTCTGTCTCAAAAAAAATAAAAAAAAATAAAACCAAAGCTATCCTAATAAATCAAGTCTGTTCCCAAAATGGAGTTCTCAAATTCTCCACAATCTTTTTACACTCCCTAAGTGTTCTGAGAGAGCTCGGTTTGTGTAACTATGACCCAGCCTTGCTGTTCTGGACATTAAAACCAAGATATTTTTTAAATGGGCTCATTCGTTTATTTTAAAACAGCAATCATAGACACCAAAAGTTAACAAATTCCATATTGGGGTTAAAATAACTATATTTTCCAAGGCACAAATAAATTATTAAGAGGCAGGACACTCTTGCATTTTTGCAAATCTTTTTAACATTTGATTTAATAGAAGGCAGGTGAACTCTTTGATCTTCTGCATCCAATCTGTTGCAATATACTGTTTTGATTGATACATCAGAAAATACCTCCTTGCATGGTTGAAATATAAAACAGAAAATGTTTTAATAGTCTTTATAGGGATCTGGGGTTTGATACTATACCAAAACCCAAAAGGGAATGCTTTTGGTTTATTTGTTTATGAAATCCTAGCTGTATACATTTATGCATTTACGGAGTACAATTTGAAATACTTAACAACAAACTGGTTAATGTAGCCTTCACCGCACTCTCTTAATTATTGTGTTAAGACATTTATACTCTACTCTGGGTAGATTTGACATGTACCTTGTAAAATGCACCACAGGTGTGGAGAAACTTCAGGTTGTCATATGGAATCTGGAATCATTATCAATGCACTTTGCTTACTGTGTATATGGACATTAATAATTAGCTGCCTTTAATATCTACTCTCATTGCTGTCGGGACCTTTTACCATGTGGGATTGTGTAACATCATATAAAACACTGATTTGGAAAATACTGTTTTCCTGAGTTTTGCCGATTTGCAGGTTTTGATAAATTTCATTACACACTAAAAAACAAACAAACAACAACAACAAAAAAAAACATTCACCAAAGATCTGGCCAAAAACAGTCTTTACAGATGGGGCGACGATCTAACCCCTGTTATCGGTTACACACTTTTCAAAATTATGACTATTATTCTCCCGCCAATCCAGATTCATCGCTGTCAACAAAAGCTGTTTGTCAGTGGTTTCCTTGAAGAAATGGACGTCATTCAATTTTGAAAAAAAAAAAAAAGCTGTCAAACACAGAAATCAGAAGAAACATTTGTCCAACATTCCTCATTCGAGTAAAAGTGGTGTTCTGTCCTTAAAGGGTGCAGACTCAGGGGTCAGGATGGAGTGAAGTGGTTATTTTTGCCTTATGAACAACATTTTTAGGAAACATTTGTTTTTTGAACTGTCTTGCTGCTAATACAGGACAGCAAAGAATGAGCTAACCACTAAAACAGCTTGTTGACATTGCCTTGATTCGCACTAAGCCCATAGTTTTTACTGCACTGTGTAAATGTCAACCCAGCAAGAAAGCAAAATAACATCTCCGTGTTATTGTGAAAGGCATTCTGACCTCACAGTTTTCTTGACCGGGTTCCAGTCAGCCCCAGGCTTACCCTTTGAGAGCCGCTGTCCTATAGAAAAAAACCTACTCAGGAAGAAAACAATAGCTTGAAATTGTTCTGCAAAAAATGAGCTTAGGAAATAAAGATATTTCGTGGTGATTCCACGAAGACTTCAGCGACTTAGGGAAAGGGCACGGAATTTTCTCAATTTGTTGTCTCATTTGGAAATGCTTCTCGCCTGCCCGGAAAATATTTACTTGCTGCCAAATATGTGTTGGATGCACGTTTCTGGGGTTATTCAGCAGGTTAAATCAGACACAATTTCTATGAAAAACTTCTACAAATGTTTCAGGAATTGGCCTTTGCTGATAGTGAAATAGAAAGTTCTTTTATTAACGATGGCATTTCACAGAAAGGAAAGCCTGCAACTCTTTTTTGGTGGAAGGGAATGAGCTTGCTAATTGAGATCAATTAAGAATTCATATTCAAACACCCACCTGCAAACAAAAACATTCCTGCAGGTTAATCTAGGACCACCCATGGATCCCCAAAGACATTTTCATGCATCAGCATGGGGTTCTCGATCACTGCCCAGATGTTGTCACCAAAGCTGTGTTTGGAAACTTCCAGGAGACGTCATGGTTTGTTGAAAGAATTTATATGCAATTCCTGGCTTACAGGAGCATAATCACAGACCATGGCATACAGTTGGACCAGCTTACTTTCTGGGACTCATAAGAGCCTATTAGCTCCCTGTATGCAATTTCAGAAACCTTAATTCCCCTGATTGCAAAGGCTGATACTGGAGACCCCCCCAACACCAGCCAAGAGCACAAACTATTCAAATCCAGCTGTTTCTATTACTGTGTTTGTTTTTTCTTACATAAACATCTTTCTTTGCCCTGAAGTGTAGTGCTGTGGCATCATCGTACCTCACAGCAACCTCTAACTCTTGGACTCAAGCGATCCTCTGCCCTCAGCCTCCCAAGTAACTGGGACTACAGGCACCCTCCACCCTGCCCCACTTAATTTTGATATTTTCAGTAGAGATTGTGCCTTCACAGCTCACAGCAACTCAAACTCCTGGGCTCAAATAATCCTGGCACCCGTAGTCCTATCTATTTTCCTATTTTTAGTAGAGAAGGAGTGTCCCTCTTGCTTAGGCTGGTCTTGAACCCCTGACCTCAGGCGATCCACCTGCCTCAGCCTCCCAGAGTGCAGGGATTACAGGCGTGAGCCACCATGCCCGGCATCACCCATGGATTTTAAAGGGAACCAGTGATGATGAATAGAACATCTATCTGCTGTACTAATGTGTCCCTAATCTTAATATTATTTCCCTGCCATTCATTTTTTTACTGTCAGAAATACAAAGTGTTTTTGTGTGTCATTGTCCTTTTTAGCAAAAGTGAGATATATTCAGTCAACAACATTTAAGGATAGCTAGTATGCTACTGTTAGACTGAAATAATTGGGGAGATTCTCTGGATGGAACATGCTACACTTAATAGTCAACACCAGCATATACTCTCAGGTAGATCTGAGTTCACCAAAAAGTTTACAGGCTTGAATTCTGCAATCCTGTGCCACAATTTTCTTCCAAAGCATCCTCAAAAGAGCTCACAGAAATGTTGACTTCCAAATTCTCAAAATAGTTTATTCCCCAATCACTCCAGTAACAATGGGAAGTTGTGGTGTCTACAGCAACTATCAAGGTCAAATATTACAGGAAAAAAACAATAATGCATCAGCGGCTTCCAAGTTCACTGACATACCAGGTATACATATGGGTAGGAGAAATATTAACCAGGTGGGTCCCACCGGTGGTCGTTTTAAATGCAAAAACCAGACAATGCCTGTGCATTTAAAATAATGTGCTAACAGAGGTCATTTGTAACCAGCTCTAATGAAGGATGTTGAGGCTAAGCTGTTCTTATTTGGCATTTCCCAAATAGCAGAGCAAGGGGACCCTGAGGTATTTAGAGGGATTTGAAGACTCAGATTTCCTTTCTTTGTTCTGGATGCACCTTCAAAGTTACGTAAAAACAGAAGTCTTTGTAGAGTGGAGGCGTTTATTTCAAAATATAAACATTTCATATTTTCATAAGGTTTCCATAATAGATTTCAGTATGAGTACTTTTTTTTTTTTGAGACAGAGTCTCACTTTATTGCCCTCTGTAGAGTGCAGTGGCATCACAGCTCACGGCAACCTCCAGCTCCTGGGCTTAGGCGATTCTCTTGCCTCAGCCTCCCGAGTAGCTGGGACTACAAGCGCCCGCCACAACGCCCGGCTATTTTATTGTTGCAGTTGTCACTGCTGTTTTAGCTGGCTGGGGGGCTAGATTCGAACCCACCACCCTAGGTATATGGGGCCGGTACCCTACCCACTGAGCCACAGGCACTGCCCTAGTATGAGTACTTTTTAAGTGTCCAAGTGTTTTGTTTGTTTCAAATACGCAATGAAAAGGTGCCTCCCTATCGGAATAAGCTTGAGTATCCATTCACTTTTATTCTTTAAAGATGCATGAATTACCAGGTATAATGCTAAATTTGGAGGATGTAAAATAAACAGGACACAGTTCTGGTATAATGATATGAGTAATTGTAAATAATAAAGAAACAGAGTTGTTATATTTTTTTCACTGTTGCCATTTTCCCACTGCTGCTTTAGAAAAGGAAGTCGTGGGAGCGGTGCCTGTGGCTTAAAGCAGTACGGTGCCGGCCCCCTATACTGGAGGTGGTGGTCTCAAACCCGGCCCTGGCCAAAAACTGCAAAAAAATAAAATAAAATAAAATAAAAGGAAGACGTGTTAAATTTTGTTTCATCATGTCAAATGTATACATGGCTTCAATATAGTTTTTACAAGGTACATAACCAAAGAAGAGGGTTCTCCATAATAAATCTCATGAAGTGGAGGTTAAAACACCCAGCCTCTTTTTCTAGATCCTTGTACAGCCCTGGGAATGTGTTTTCTTCTCAATACAAAAAGAAACTTCCTACAACCCATCACTATTTTCATAAGTGATGAGTTATTGAAATGGTTGTCTACAATTCTGATCTTGAAATTGTGAAGTTTAAACACAAACATGGTTTGAAGTGTGAGTTATCTAGGACACCTATGTGCTAAAGTATACAGAACTTATATTTTCAATTTTATTTTTTTCCATTTTTTCTTTAATTTTTTTAATTAAATTTTTATTAAATCATAACTGTGTACATCGGTGCAATCATGGGGCACAATGTGCTGACTTCATATACAATCTGAAATATTTTCATTGAACTATTTAACATAGCCTTGGAAGGATGTTTGGAGAATACTTAGAGTTCTTTAATTTTAAATTAAAATCGTAACTATACATTTATGGGGTACAATGATTTGATATACGACGTGGAATGCATAAACCAAACTGATTAACATAATCACTTCACTTATTTTTTTTTTCTGTGCTAAGACATTTAAAATTTACTCTGGGGGGGCAGCGCCTGTGGCTCAAAGAGGTAGGGAGCTAACCCCATATGCCGGAGGTGGTGGGTTCAAGCCCAGCCCCAGCCAAAAATAGCAAAAAAAAAAAAATTTACTCTTAGTTATTTTGAAATATTTCCTTGCATTGTGCACATTAGGCGAGCTGGTTGGATTGTAAAGTAGTGCAACCTTTTTGGAAAGAAATATGGGGCCTCCTCAAAGAACTAAAAGTTGACCTTCCCCTTGATCACACAGTCCCATGACTAGGTATCTACCCAGAAGAACAAAAATCATTTTGCCACAAAGACATTCACTCCAGAATGTTTATGGCAGCCCAATTCATATTTTATAATTTCTTCTCGTGATTTTGTAAGTATCCATCTTTTGGAAGCCAGTAACCCAAAGGGTGGTGAAAAGTTTTAGGGAGCCCCGGATGCAGGCGTGGGGAAGGGTGGGGTTTCCAAATCTCAGCACAGGGCATTATAATTAGATGGATTTGATGGGACGTGTTAGGTTTGTTGAATGAGGGTTCTTCCAAATACAGAACAGCTCTAGAGACTGAACTTCTTCGACAGCAGAGGACGTGTCCTCTGTCATAAGCCCTGTTTCTTCTCCATCCTCACCAGGGTAACTTTCATCCTTTCTCCATCCATGCAAAGAATACAGGTGACTATTGATGCCAATTTTTTCCCTTTCTTTTTATTAGGTGTAAATGCAATTCCATCGAAGATAAAGGGGTGCCTAGTTATAGGATATAGAATAGTTATAATTTTGCATCACGTATGGAAATTTTCTAGCTCATTGGTCATCTCAGTCTTAATTTATACATTGTGAAGATAAAGGGACCAAATCACTTAAGAAGTAAGAAGACATGTGTAATTCCTAGTCCATCTAAACATATGCAAATTCACGGTTCAAAACTAAAATGCAACTGACAAGAACCATATGGTGTCAATGGTTTAGCTGTAAACACGGGACAAGGTGAAATTTGCCCTCCAGTAGAAAGCACCATCTCAAATGGAGTGAGATGTACTGAAATCCTAATTTAAATTTTTCTTCCCTGATTACAATATTGAAACTTGATGATGATTGTCTGATATCATGTATTTAATCCCTCAGACAAATATACAAATGACATATAAAAAAAAGCGTAACACTTAAAAGTGTGTGCTTTCTTAATTCAGATAAATTCCAATAATGGATATATTGGAAGAAAGAGAAAGAGGTGAATCGCGTGAACAAGCTGAATTTTCAGCAGTTAAATAGACACATGATTGCCGTGGAAGAGACACATTTTTTTGATATCTATGGTGATGCAGTAAAAACTTTTTGGCAACGTGTTTGATGTTTCCATCTGAAGAGAATCGTGACTGTCAAACATTTGCTTTGCAACTCAGTAGCTGTTCCTCAGTCAGTATTAAAAATGTATGTACAATCTTAATACTATTGTATAACAGGAATATATTAGTCACTGCTACTAACTTGAAAGTACTTTATAGCACTACATTACGGTGTTTGTGTTTCCTCGACATCCATTCATCCAAATGAATGCAGTAGGACCCAGTGGTGGCTGATTTTCACTTTATCTGCTCACCTGGCATTTAAAAACCTGAATTCATAAAAGCCATCATAATAACAATATTTACCTTATATTATTGTATTATATATTATATTATGTTAACATGATAGAATCAAATGTATATTATATTATTATATTAACAGGATAGAATCAAATTTGCATGCCTTGCTTAATAAGAATCTGAAAAATTATAAGAATCAAATGATAAGAATCTAGAACGTATAATCAAAGAAAATACATAAATTATGGATGTATAAAATGTTGTATAGCAAACCGATATTTGGTGACTTTTTTGGTTATTTTATTATTATTGTTATTATTTTTGAGACAGAGTCTCACTGTGTCACCCTGGGTAGAGTGCCGTGGGGTCACAGCTCACAGCAAGCTCAGACTCCTGGGCTTAAGTGATTCTCTTGCCTCAGCCTTCCAAGTAGCTGGGACTACAGGCACCTGCCACAACGCCCGGTTACTTTTTCATTGCGGTTGTCATTGTTGTTTAGCTGGCCCAGGCTAGACTGGAACCGAGCAGCCTTGGTGTGTATGGCTGGCACCGTTGGTGTGTATGGCACCGTAACCACTGTGTTACAGGTGCTGAGCCAGGAGATCTGGTTTTAAAACCAGATCAGCTTCTATGTTTGGGTAAAATTGTGCTGAGACGAATGCAGTTCAAAGACATACTTTCCAAACATAAATGAGGAAGGCTTAGACAGTCAGGGGGCAATGATTTCAAGAACAGATTCTCAACACCGGTGTCCAGTTGAAAATTACCCCAAGATTGCCTGCCTCAACCTTCTGCAGAATGAATACATGCCTCACAGATGGAATCGGGGATTGCCTAATTAATTAAAAATCATTTTCCACATTTTCTCTTTCCTAGATAATTCTTGCCAGGATCTAATTTTAAAGCAGGGCAACTCAACCATGTCTAAGCAATGTCTTTATGCTTCATTTCAATACAAAGATGCAAAAACAAATTATCTATATTTGCTGTTGTGCAAGGCAAAACACCATTTAACTGAGAAAAGCCTTTCTCCATGAGCTGTAGTATATTTATTTTCTTAGATCACCAAATACTTAACCTGCAACCCTGCTCTGCGCACCATATTTGATGCCCACGTCAAATCTGAGGTAAGGTATCTCTAGCCATGCACCAATTACAGCGAAAGCAAAGAGAGCAAAAAGGAAAATTCCAAAGTCCGTACTTTTTAAGGAAATAAAATATTTGAATGGATTTAATAGACACCCTCAGATACCCGTACGGTCATTGATAGTTATAGCAATATGTAAAAAATATCTAATGTTTTCTAATCAGGAAGGCTTTCCACACAATGCTGCCTTTTCTAATTAATATTCAGGGATTTCAGTCGATGTGTGATTTCTGTGTACTTTTTGAAGGTCATGTCTCACTCAGCTGACTTGAAGCACATAGCATCACAATATCTGTTAGAAAATGAATTTTGCACAGGAGAAGAAGCTACCACTTTCCACACTAGGGGTTCCGAACTTATCCAGCGTTTATTTTCTCAGTTAGGCTAAATATGGAATCAGAGAAGGTGCAAGGCAATTGGGATACATAGTCGAAAGCCACCAAGTGTAATTTTTTTTTTTTTTTTGAGACTGAGTCTTACTTTGTCACAGGGGGTAGAGTGCTGTGGCGTCATAGCTCACAGCAACCTCAAACTCTTGAGCACAAGTGATCCTCTTGCCTCAGGCTCCCAAGTAGCTGGGACTATAGGTGCCCGCCACAATTCCTGGCTATTTTTAGAGATGAGGGTCTTGTTTAGGCTCAGGCTGTTTTCCAACTCCCAAGCTCAAGGAATTCACCTGCCTCGACCCCGCAGAGTGCCGGGATTACAAGTGTGAGCCACAGAGCTTCATCTTTAGGGCGAATTGAGCTGTCGCAGGTATCTTTCCCCATCTCCGATTAATTGATAATTAATTATCTGTTCCAGGGAACAGGACACGGGCTTGGCATACACTTGTATTTACAGCCATACATTCAGGTTCTAGTCTATCTTTTTAATTCCTCTTTTTTTATGATTTATTTTTGTAACATACAGAGAATGGTGAGAGGGTTTCTTGACAACACTGGACATAACTATGGCCAAATATGCTAATTCCTGAAAGGAAATCTTTCATTTCCTTGGCATTGTTTTACTCATGAGCCATAATTCTACCAATGGGGACTGAAATTTGTCAGAATCAAGTTACTGAAGGAAGTGAATGGAAAAGATATGAAGTGGTGAAGTGGTAGAGAGTGAGGTAGAAAAAAATTGAGATTATTGACAGATTGCGATTGCTGGATTATGCAAAGCCTGTGACAGAGACAGGGCCGTGATTGAGTAAGGTTGCTTGGAAGACGAGATCCGGCATGACAGGTCCTATTCTTAAAATAATGCACCCATATTTATATTTTAAAAGTACTTAATGCATAGCAATAATAGAGGCAAACAAGAAAAAGGGACAAAAGTTTTAAAATAGACAGACTCAGAGGAACAGTGATGTTGTGAATGTCCCTACGTCATCTTTGTTAAACAGCAACATTGGCTTCCACTACATTTCCCGGAACAAGCTTGTGCCCCAATCTCAATATTCTAGAATAAACACGAAACTGTTTTTTCACCCAACCACACAGTCCCAGCGCCGAATCCCCTTGCACGTATCTTTTCCATTTCTTTGAAGTTCTTATGATTTAACTGAGAAGAGCCCTGTTCCGTGAGCTGTATTATATTTAGTGTCTTAGATCACCAAATATTTAAACTGCGGACCTGCCCCATTCATCAGGAAATGAGGATATAAGAGATTTATTTCTGATCCCAAACCACCGAGCTGGACCCTTTCCGTAGACAGAATTAATCTGAGCTTCAACCGTAGGCTCAAGAACGACTTAATTTTTATTTTCAGATGTCTCTTTCATAAATTCTTTTGAATACTGGCACTAAAGTTCAGGTGTATGTAGTACACAATTTTTTTCATCCGATTGTTTATTGTTTTAAATTTAAAGGTGAAATCTTTTCTGGATGTTTTGTCCCAAGTTTTTTGTTTGGGGGAAAAAAAATCTTATTATGCTAAGTGACATAAGCCACACGCAGAAAGACAAATATCCCAGGTTTTCACTCCTACGGGGGAGCTAATAAAGTAGATTTTTACAAAGGTACAGAGAAGAGTGATAAAGGCCGGTGTCTGGGAAGGGTTTGGGTGTGGAGGGGTAAAGGGTACTCAGCTAATGGGTACAAAAACCCAACTGGGGCTC